>SSNR01000046.1:2446744-2518556 GCA_006937965.1 Callopanchax toddi | reverse complement strand
CCCCCCCCCCCCCCCCTTCTTTGCCTGTTTTTGTTTTAATTCCTAATTGTCTGGCTTCTTCCAGACTCACAGGAAGGTGAACTTTGCTTCAGGAAAGTACCTACAAAAATCACTAAGTTTCACAGCTCTGTGGCTCCTGTATGTAGGGTATTATCCCTGTCGCGATTATGTCCAAATAGGATTAGCATGTGTGCTTTGCAGCCACTTTTGACAGCCTGACGGAAACAGAGTGTGAGAAGTTCCAAGAAATGAAGCAAAGTACAACCCCATTAAGACAAAAGAAGAAGAAAAAACTGAGAAAATGGTGATGTTAGTATCACAATCTGCCATTATCACTGGTTTAAACTCTCAAATATATAATCCGAACTGGAACTTATGAAGGTGAGAAAAAAGAAAAAGATCTAGAGAGGATGTCAAGCTGGTATCTGTCCCAATCTTGGAATATTCCCACTGCTCTTTCCTGTGAGGCAAATGGCACTTTACTGGGATGAGAGTGAATGCAAATTCTATTTTCCCCAGTAATCATCCCCACATGAGCCTGATGTCTCTGACTGTTGCTGAAACCATATCCGTTTGCAATATCAGACAACAACAAATAAAAGGTGTGTAATGGGGGACATTAGAGGGGCCGGAGCATAGAGACAGGATTTAATTTGCATGGCAGATTAGCCTTGGAGTCCCTCTGGTGGGGCCACAGCCTCCAGGGCAAAGTCACTCTTCTACTCGATCTCTTTTATTCCTTTATTAATAGGATCTATTCTCTTCAAATCTATTAAGTCAATTGAGCAGGCCCATATAATCAGATTTCAAATCCAGCATGAAACTGCTTAAGCAGTAGCTCTGGATCCATGCTGGGGTCCCTACTGAAAGGTGGTGTGTGGAAATGAGGAAACATTACAAAATTATATTTTTGCAACAAAAAAAAAGATCATGGATAATATGGGTTTATTATCATTTACAAACCTGGTGCTGTGCATTCTTCTCCTAAGCCAGTAAAATGTTCTGCATCTGCATTTACAATGTGACAAAAAAAAACTCCCAAAGTGTTGTATACAAAATAAATACATGTTACATCTTCCGGACTACCTATTTCCAAATCCCAAAGGAGAGGAGAAAGATTGAAAGAGAAAGAAAAAGCACGGCTGGAGGCTTTTTGGTCTCTGCCCTCTGCGCACTGGCCTGACTGGGGCCAAGTTACGCCTCAGTGCTCCGGCGAGCCTCAGCTTTACACAGGCAGACAAATACACACACACACTCTCACAGCTGGGGTTACCAGTTATTAGACAGCAAGAGGAAAGAGCCAAGTACACACTTTCACAAAATCATGCATTCATAAATACATTTACACACCCTAACCCTTCACTCTACAAGATGCAACTGGCGTGGAGGAGAATGGCTTGACAGCTTGAATTAAAGGGAAAGTGGTCACAAATAAAAACGGTTTTAATAAGCTGAAATGCCTGGAAAACTTGCTGTAATTGTTTTAAACAAATTTTTTAATAATAATAATTTGTATTATGCTATTTATGATCAAACTTCCTCATCTGACTGCAGGGTTGTTTGTTGGTATTGACTTTGAACTCTGTCTAAGGTCTGCCAAATGCATAATATCCGTCACTAAAGGTGCATAATGAATCCTGAGATGTCATCCTTGAATTACATCTGTGCAACCCACCAAAGCCCCACCCCAATCCTTGTCTTATTATCATAGAAGGAAACAGCAGCAGCAACAATGTTTTGCTAACAGTTCATGCATTACTACTCAGGGGAGGGTTAGCACCATGCATCCTTGCATCTCAAACACACACACACACACACAAAGAGAGACGTTCCCCCGGTGAGATTCAGCAGGAAAAAAAACCCATAACACATCGCTGCTGATCAGAGCTGTTCAGCCCGCTTGCTCTGCTCTCAGGGCCCCTGACAGAAGCAGTGATGTTTGAGGCGCAGGGAGCCCCGTGTTTGTCCATCACTGATTAGTAAAAACTCTGGCTCCTCCTGCCCAGCTCCAGCTGATGTGCTTGTCTGTGGATCTTAACGCAGACTCCACACAGCAGTTTTTTTTTGTTTGTTTTTCTTTTTTTTACAATAAGACATTAAGTGGACACACAAAGGCATGTATAAACAAAGACACACAAACAGATGTGCTTGAAGTGCATGCACATGCAGACAAATGCTCAGCGTGTGCAAGGATGGTTGTTTAATTTGTAAAACACTGCTCGGAAAAGCTGGAGCAAAGCAGGCAATTAGAGGCTCCTCTTCCTGAGCACTTCACTGTATTCCTTTAACCTTTAGACAAAGATTTATGTCAAAGGATTTGTCACCTTCGCAGCGGGACCTTCCTACACAGCTTTTCAAAACACACAATAGGGGAAAAGAAGGAAAGGGGAAAAAAAACTTAAAATCCTCCCGCGAGGATTTGGGAACTTATATAACTCCCAATTATCAAAACTTCTCTTTGCAGCCTTCGCAGGCCTCCCCTCTGTTTGTAAGACTCACAAAATATCTACAGTGGCACTGAAGAGTGTATAATGCCTGTGTGCCCACATGACTGGCGAAAACACTCCTGCTCTTTCTGCCCCGCTGAGTCCTGCTGCATAATGGGGGTCTTGAAGGCTCTGGGCTCAGAGCAGGCCTGCCTAACAAAGCCTTGGTGGCTTGCAGCAGACAGGAGAGTGTGTTTGCAAGCCGGTTGCCAAAAACTAATTTTCAGGAGGTTTTCTGTGGGATGCAGTGGCAGCAGCATGACAGTGTGAGGTTTTAGATATCTTGGTGAGAGAGGGGAGGGGGGGGGGGTTGTCTTTTGTGGAGGTCCAGAGAGTTGGTTCAACAAGGAAAAGCTCACAAATTGGTAATTTAGAATACATTTCAAAAGTAAGCAAGGATTTTACAGTGGGGGTTTTCTGCATTTAACTTTTACTGCTTTGTTAAGAATTTTCACAAACTTATCAAGCAGATTTTTGAATTAATTTCAGATTAACTAGAAGAATCAGCCTATCCTCCAGTGTCGTATATATTTCACTTCATCTCTCATGAGCATTTTTATCTTCACCAGTCGCTTTCCCCCCCTCGCTCCACAGTAATGTACCTGTTTACCTGTTGGGTGGTCTTGAGCTGGGCTAAGCTAAAGCTCCAGTCTCTGCAATCTAAGTGTAGAGTAGCTACTAATCCGATTTCAGGAAACAGCCAAGCCCCCCACCTCCCCACCCTCCTCTTACCTTTCACCATCCCAGCTTACCACCTCCCTGCAGACGGAGAGCGAAATGAGAGAAAAATGAACAGCGATGAACGATAAGAAAACAAAGAGACAAATATAAGCAACATTCAACAGCAGCGTTTTGCTTGTTCTTGACGAATGAAAGCCTAAACTGTCTGATGTTTCATGCATCTTTTTGAATAAGGTGTGAATCTGAGGACATGTTCCTCACTGGCTGATCTCTCCACAGAGTCCACTCTGCCCTCTCTGAGGCCAAACATAAAGCAGTATTTCATGGTGCTGGAGCTTATCTGGCCTCTCAAAGTATGTGAGACATGCCAGAAAACAAAGGAGCGTCTCTGCAGCCACAAGCAGGAGGAGAATATCCCTTTACTTTTACCTGGCTTTTCTTATTTGACAAGCTCATGGTGAGTTTTAGTGGAGACGCTGGAAAGAGGCTGACCAGCACATGGATGAAAGGCAGATTTCTGGACTGCCAGGCAGTTTTATATGTTTTGTGACATCATTAATCCAGTGTCTGATCATTTTCAGCATGGTAACACTAGAATAAAATTCATTCAAAGGACCTAAACTCAAGGGATGAACAAATATATGCACAACACTCAGCCTACAAAAACTCATTTTAAATGAGAGATTTTGGATATTTTTTTAAAAGCAGCCTGTCACATGAACAAATACTGTATATTTATGTTGTATCTATAACAGTTTGACAAGCAGAATATAATTTCTTTAAACCAAAAGGATTTTTTAAAAGTTAGCAAATGAAAACACTGTCTGAGAAATTAAGAAACAGAAAAAGAAGCTGAAATAAATGAAATATTTCATACAAATAAACCTATGACTAAAAGCCATCCATAATACAATATTCCATCATTAGTAAACACCAAGATTTGGATTAATTCTTTAGAAATGCACATTTTTAGTTGAACATTTCAAAAGGTATTACAGCTCAAGTTAAATTTAGAAACGCTGATGTAATTTCACTCAAACAACACTCTGAATGACGGATCTTGGTTGGTCTCTAAAGTCTTGCTGTCCGTCTGAATCTCGTATTTTTTACATAATTTTCTAAGAAACAATTAGCAAAACACAAACAATAAAACAAGTGACGAACACAGAAATGCTAATGCTGCTTCTGTGTGACCCATATACTCAGAGTCATTGTGTAGAAAGAAGTGGGCCAGAGAGGCAGCGTGCTGAAAAGGGTCCGCGCTCACCCTGAGGAAAGCATGGCCTCAGCTGGCCGAACATGAGCAGTACAACTCGTGTGCTGCTGCAGATCCTGACCAGACAGGATGAGCTCCTGCAAACTGAAACAAAGAAGATATTTATTTTTAAAATAAAGTTTTGAATTAATGATCAAATAAAACATGATAATTTATGTGGAAGACCTGCTTCTAAGTGAGAAGAATAGACACACACTTATACTCACACTCACACAGTGGTGTTAGCATTATGAGTGACACAAGGGGATCGGTGTCACTGTGTCACAGATGATCCGTGGTGTTCTGTCTGACAGCAGATACCCACAGGACCCTCCTGTATGTCCACAATACAACAGTCCATACTGCATCTGTTGTACTCACTGACACACTGTGAAGACGTCTTGAGTCTTACCTCACTTCATTATGTTTTACTTCCAAAAGCCAGATTTTAATTAGGTAAAGTGTGGATTTTCTTTTGTCTTCCACTTGTTCGCTTTTATATTTTAAAGCACACAACATGCTGCCGTGCTCAGGTTCCACTAAAATTCAACAAAAAGCAGCTAAAGTTCAGTCTGACTGAGATGCTTGACTTCACTAAAACATGGTTCTCATGCTGCACATACTTTTCACACCTTTTCCTCCTGCTGCTACCAGCTACCTGCCTTACAGATTAGCTCCATTCTTCAGTTCTTCCTGTGTTTATTTGTGCAGTCTTTAACGACAGGTCACTCTGGTTGCTGCCACTAATGACCCTGGTCTAGTACACCTGCCACAGCTGGATTGGTCCATAAATGGTCAGTAAAGACAGAGGGTCTGAGGGTTACCACACACACACACACACACACACACACACACACACACACACACAGAGCCACAAACAAAGGTAAGTAACAGTGGCTTGTTTGTAAATGTCCTGTTCCTCTACTCATTTTCAGGTTGTTTATTGTAAAAGTGAAGCTCTAAGATCAGTAAAGTGAACTTTAACCTCTTGTAGTCTTGTGTTGTTGTGTGGCTTTGTGGAACTCAGAACACAGAAGTAAAATAAAATAATTTGCTTTATGCCTTGTTTTTTAAATTAAATATATATAATATCCTTGTTTTTATTGGTTTTCTGGTTTACAAATTTGTCCCTAGTAAGAATTGTCATTGTTATGTTGGTATATTTATATATAAAGCACCCACTATGGCTGTGCTAAATGTTTATTTTATCAGAATCAAATGCTATGAAATCCAAATGGAAGTTATTTATTAACTGCACAAATAAACTTTTTTTGAATTTGTTAACCGTGGTACAGCAGTTGACTAATATTTTTGTAATATTTTGCCAACTATTCAATTATTTATTTATTTATTTATTGGTACTTAAAACCTTTTTTTTTCTAATGAATCTGTAAAAATGTGTGAACATTTTTCCTTTATGCCATCATGAGGTCATTTATCTTGCTTGAATCATGCAAAACTAAGAAAGTTTTCTTGAAAATAATCCATAACCACCTACAAAAGCATTTTAAAGTAGCCATCAGGTGGTATATAAACATAAGTCTGATTTTATAAATAGAAAGAAAAAATGTCCTTTTTTATTAGATTTTGCAGCTCAAATAAGTTTGTTTTTGTTTAAACAGAACATGATTTATTATTAATTTATTATTATTATTATTATTTATTTACCATATGATTTGCAATCATCTTTTGGTGTTTTTTTATGTTATTATGATAAATATTAAACATCTGTTTGCAGGTCTATTGTGCAAACTAGCATTCAACTAATTCATTGTGGTTGATTTTTCTCATTTTAAAATAAACTAAATTAGCTTTCTTTATTATCTGTTGACACAAAAAATGTAATTTCCTAAAATATATTTTGACCTTTGCATGCAGCCTCTTAAACTATGTGCTTCATATGCTGAGAAACAACAAATCCACTATTCCACTACATATATCAGCTATACTTAAAAGTTTTCAAACTCAGTAAACAGAGACAATAATGGCTAACCACTTATTTGTTTAACTGCTCTGTCTTTATCTGTGCAAACTGGGAAAAGTGCTGATCCAACACAACTGTAGTTGCTGTAAAGAGACGGCTCTTGAAAAGGCACCAAGCAGCACGATCCGCTCCCCGGGTAGACACATACAGACTGCTGCAGATTAACTGGTTTTCTTAATGTCTCCTCTCTGGCGAAGTTTCTTTCAGAGGGGCTGAGAGGCAAACAGGCCCCGGTGAAAGACTCACTCCCCATTAGTGGAGGTAAATGGCTCTTCTGTGAGCAACCAGTTAGAGCAGGGTGCAGATAAAGGGCCTCTTCACGCGCTTCTTCAGCCAGATTAGAGAGGTGACTCTTGTCTCGAGGATGTAAAATGTTTATACACGCACGGGGAGCACTCGACCGTATAGGAGCCTCAGCAGTGTCACTATTACGTTCATCATCAAGAATTCACGAGGCCCTTGTCAGCAAAGAAATAGCTTCTAATGATGCATTTGAAACTCTGCAGTTCCCTTATTGTTTTGCCTTTAATGTGTATTATAACTATAGCTTTAGTAATAAACTCCTGCAAAGAAATCAGTCCTTTGTTATTCAGAGAGAGAAGGGGAAGTTTTAACTTTTTTTAAAAAGTTCACATGCAGTTTTTTCATAAAATGCCACACCAGTACAATATATTTTTCCTTGCATCAATTATTTTGCCTTTTCAACACCCTAAAGTGTTTTTTCTGAAAGGGCGGGGGGGTTGCTGCAGCTAATCGCAGGCTTATTGCTTCCTTGCCAGCTACCAGCCCCTGATTGCATTTCAGCCGAGAAGTAAATACTACATGCTCAGTTACCAGGTGAAATCAAGCAGGCAGATGTGTCTGCAGCCTCAGTAGATACTCGTTGGACCCTTCTGCCATCTACCTGTACCACTGACTTTCTAGCCAAGTCAGCTGCTTGGCTTGATCCGTGCTGCTGAGTGGGTGCGAGAGAGAAAACTACAAATAACCGTACCAACTCAGAAACATTTAGGAATAGCACAGATTGAATTTGGAAGATTTGCAATTAGAACAAATGGAGAGGAAAAAAAGCATGCAAAGTGTAACATATTGCTCCAGTTCTCCGTCCACACCAAGCCTGTTCATCATGAGAAGGGTCCAAAAGAAGAAAGCAGCAGAGGTATGAATGAGAAGGGGTGAGAATACAATAGCCCTCCTTCCAAGGGTCTGTAACCATAGACTCTAATAAAGTCACTGGCTGCAAATAAAGAGCCGCCGCTCGGCTCGTGTTACAACAACAAGGGTGGCATTGTACAGCTGCCTTTGTTTTGAAGTACACCACCAAATGTTACAGAGCAACAAACACAGAACAATGCACGTCATCTAATAACGATAATCCAGGAGCATGCAGTTTAATTCTCATTTGAGGAGCTGCCAATATATTGACTTTTAATTATTCATGAGATTCACTCAAAAAAAATTGAAAATTCTACCCTGAAAGATGATCTGAGCACAAAAAGTTTGAGTCAATGAAGAAACTTTTTATAAATGTGTCTATTGACAGTTACATCTTATTACAGTTTAATATTTGTTATTTTGAGGGAGAAATTTAACAAAAATCTTTATTTATTCATTTGTAAATTTAGCATAGTCTTGAGGAAATATGCAGATATTAGAGCCCAAACTATAAATAATTTAACATTTATTTAAATGATAAGTGCAATGTTTTGATCTGTTTTTCCCTGTCATTATGACATAATTTTTGTAGAAAAACAGATCATTTTCAGCAAATATGTGCAGATTTTACTAAACAAATTTAAACTCAGTTTAACAGAAAACATTTAAACCTATTTTACAGACTTTTTTATATAAATTACCACATTTAAAATATTTTTAAAAACATAAAAGCACAAGTGCATACATTTTTGTAATTAATTCTAATTCTGTGGAATTTGTAAACAAAATATACATTTAAAAACTTTTGTATCCAAAGTTTGAAGGAGCCTCTTTTTGTAGATTTCAGGCCTCCCTGTCACTAAAGGTTGTGACCCAGCCTTTTGATTTTTCCTCAGGCTGTTGGGTTAATGAAGTAACAACAAACGGGGCCCGCGGCTAATTTGGTGTGGCACTTCCTGGACCCTCCTGTCTCCACAAAGATGTATTTCATTTTCTCTTATCTCCGCCTCGGTCATGTGGCTTTCCGCATGGACGCCCTTGTCTCCCCCAGTTGCACCAATAATGAAAACTTCGTTAATGTCATTAAACTGCAGATCAGGACATGAACCAAACATGTTGGATTCCTCACCTAGCTGTGCAGCTCTGTGTGGATCAGACGTCCGCTTGTCCACATCAAGGCCATGCTGGATCAAACATTTAACCACTAATCTTTCTCAAATGTTTCTTAATTGATCCTTTTATAATCAGCCTCAGTTGGGTGAAAACACGACAGCGCACATTTAAACAAAACATGTCAAAAGACAACTTAATGACTAATCATGTTGCTGGGATTCATGCCTCATTCAAAGCCCGTATTCACACATTCCTCCAGCCCCATGAATGGACTCTCAGCTCCACATGTCATATACTTTCATTCATAAGAATAAAACAGGCAGAGGGGGGGTGAGGTTGGAAAAAATAAAGGGAATCTCTCTGGTAAGGATGGGTAACCCAGGGGACATTTTCTTTTGTGTGGTGTTCAGCTTACGGGGCCAAATGCCAGCAGGCTTACCTCCTCACTGTCTGCCTGTGTGTCCCCCTTTCCTCTGCACACGGTAATTAGGAGGATCTTAATGGAGAGGGGGTTTATTAGTGTCTGAGGAAGGCTTTAAACGTCACTTTAATTAAGGGAGATTCGAAAGACAGCTTGTGTGGCGATGTCACCCGTTTTATAAAATCCTTGTTTGGGCACAACAGCAAAATAGAAGCGGGTCTTAAAAAGGAAGGGGAAAAGGGCTTTCCAGGGGAGGGCCGTCTAGACCTGTGGTCGGGGACAGAAAAGACAGTCTGACCCCGGCTGAGCATTAAGATGACAGTCATTATCTCCCAAGAAATTCCACATGTGCACAGGAGCAGCAGGAAAGAAAAAAATGATCGGACAAATAAACCCACCTGCCCCCACAAAATAACAGTTTCAGTCAAAAGATGGACCTCGCTGATAAAAAATTTGGGGGGATTAATTTATTCTCAGCATATCTTATGACCATTCATGCAGGATATAAAATCCTAGATTATTTCTTGCTTGGTTAACCCGCATCCGGCCAGTCCCTCTCACAAAGCCATTCTAATGTTGCCATTAGTTATGCTCCTCTGGTGGCCAAAAGATTGATCCCACAGACTTGGAAACCAATAAATGTGTACATGAATGGCAGAGGGAGATAACACATTCCCCACACATAGCGGAGGACCGATCAGCACCCATGTGATTGGAGAAAGATGACTAATGATAAGTGACACATTTAGCATTAAAGCTTCTTCTGTCATTTTTGTGAGAACATTTATAAACGACATCTGTTAAACTCAAATCTGCCTAAAATATACTGGAAAGCTCAAATACTCAGTTTTTATACAAATGGGCTTTTTTGTTCTTTTTTCATTTATAGTCCGATTTTTAAAAAAATAGACAGGAGGAAGTTTTTCAGTCTAAACAAACAACAAAACAAAAGGGAAACTGCCAAACAAACAACCAGAAAACAATACTCACTTGTAAAAGCAGTGTTGTCACAGACATCACGGGGCTGTAAAAGGAGTCTTCTACAATAACTGAAGTCCCACAGAGGAGATCTGATAATGGGCCAGTGGGGAAACAACAAAGTGCTCTGGGACCAGGGGATTGTCTGTAGGCAGATAAGGAAACACAGGAACAGGTTATCAGCTACTTTATGAGGTGTCACTGCTCAAACATTCACCTGTTCAGAAGAAAATCGTAAAATTATCCAGGTGTTTCTCACCTGGTACAGTTTTAGATTTCACAAATATTTTTAACTTTTTAAGTATATTTTTTTCTTTTTCTGTGGGGATATTTGCTACAAAAATAATTGTTTAAGTTGACTAATGTTTATTTTTTTTCTATATTCATGTGTTTAATGGAATTGAATTATGTATGTGTGTTTAGATGCATGCTTTAAATGTTTATTTGCTCTTTTTTGTTAATCCAAAAAAGGGTTTTAAATAAAGGCAACTGAACTTATTTGGTTCTCTCTTTTTTGTTAGTTTGGTTATTTTGATGTATAATAAGTCTTCTATCCAGGCAAAGGCTGCGTTGCAAATAAATTATCAATAACTTTTCTAGTTAAACTCACTTTAAAATAAGATTAATAAAAATGTGAAAATGAAACTATTAGATACAATATTATCACGGCACAGGTATAGATTAAAAAAAGAAAGTCCAAAATCACAATACATTCTTATTTCAGCCAGTGTGTAAGTTTTTATTATTATATCATTAGACATAATTCCAACACAAACAAAAAAGCTACAGACCTGAGAAGATTTAATGAAAGTTAATTATCTACATTGTTTCTTTAAAATGTCCAACTGCAATTAGACTAGCTCTAAATGCCTCCATATGCATGTAGTTGTCTTTAAATGCAAATTATTTTGAAGATGTGTGAGGTCAATAAAATTAAATAAACTAAAAAAAAAGAGGACAGTTACAGACACATGCATTAACCTACTATAACATAATATTTATTATATTAAACACTTAGGTTGAATACTAAAAGGCGCAGTTTTTGTCTGAGAGAAGCTGAACTCTGAAGCACTGCACTGCAAAAACTGACTTTTCAGAAAGCAAAAAGGCCTTGTTTAAGACATTTTAACTTATTTTTGTCTGAAAAGTAATATATTCTTACAGCCCTACTTGAAATAAACCAAATTTTCTTAAATATGGTCAAATTTTCTAGATTTGAGCAAAAATAATCTGCCAATGGGGTAAGCAAAAGTTGCTTGGCTAGCAAATGATTCTAAATGCAGAAAATGTCGCTTTTTTTAAGGAATCTAGCAACTTTTGCTTACCCCTGTGGCAGTTTTCCCCCCTCAAATCTAGCAAATATGACCATATTTAAGAAGATTTGGCTAATTTCAAGGTTGTAAGAATATATTTTCTTTTCAGGCAAAAATAACTTAAAATATCAAAAAACATGTCTTTTTTTTTACTTTCTTAATTCAGTTTTTGCAGTGTGGGAAGTTTTGCCTTGCGGCACTAAAAGACAAGAGCTTTTCAAACACTTCCTGCATCCTGGACCGTTCTGAAAAGAAAGTCCCAACACAAAGCTTTTGTTGACAGTAAATTTTAAAGAACAAAACATCGACCTTTATTAATTGATTTTGTTATTGTTGGATTTCTTTGCAGCATTGCTTTAATCACTAACAAAAATGTAAAAGAACATAAGAGTTAAATTTCACACTGTTGCATTATTCACAACAAAATCACTGGAAACAGCACAAGACAATGACAATTTTTCTTCTCCAGTGATTTTTTCTATATGAGATAACAATCATCACATCATGAATAATTGAAGAGTTGTCTTTTTTCTTATCATCTTTAAGCAGCTTGTCAGTAGCACTAATGCAAAGAGAATGCATGCTTACTGAAATGGTTAATTAAAACATCTCAAAACTTTACTTTGTCATATCCCTCAAAGTGCATCACAGTTTACTTTTGAATAAAAAAAACATATTACATTTCACGCCTCAGTGTGCAGAACCCAATACCACTAAAACAGAGAGAAATGTTCTTTTCCGTAAATACATAAATACAACACAACCTCCCGTAGATAGCTCAACTGCATGGGTGCACTCCTTTGATTTTTCTTTCCTTTTTTTTTTGATTATTATTATTCTTTCACCCACATAAATGATCAAAACAAATGACAATCTCTGTGCGGAGAAGAGACGGAGCCCACAAAAGAGAGTCTGACAGCCATTTCCACAACAGATGTTTTTACAGAGGGGTGTCTTCTCTCCGCTGAGCAGTCTCACACATGAGAGACCCCCAGAAGCTTCAGAGAAACGTCCAGAAAACCAACATGTAAATTTGCAACTGCCATGCCTCCGACTAGCAAACGAACACCAATAATATTTCACTTAGGAGGGGAAAAAACTTGGAAATGAGATCAAATATACAAATCAGCACTTTTTTTTTTGTTTAAAGATGGAGAGGTAGAATTGGAACTTCAATATCAGACGACAGACAACATTGTTACGTGTTATCATGAAAGGATGAGGTCCTATTGATCCTGGTTGTGGGCAAAGGCTGCACTATTGACAGGAAGACGGAATATGTCGGAAGGGCAATATTTCATAGATTTGGCTCGTTCACTCCATCACTGTGAGAGGGCGTTTGTCCGGGCTGTATATTATAACATGTGTGCTCTTTATTTCCCTCAGATCAATGGTAATGCAAGGGAGGGGGGTGTAAGATGGATGCCAGGGGCAGGTTAACCTATCGACTGCTCGACAGAGACACACCGACCACGACAGGAGAGAGCGATTCATTTAGTTTCAGAGATCAACCTTGTGTTCTGAATCACTCTGCTTATTGGACCCATCTGTTGTGGCTCAAAAACTTGACTCCTGTCAGTTAGTTTCTAACATATTTTATGTGTCAGATTTGTTTCTCTTAGTATGATTTGCTGATAATTAATTTGCTCTTGCATTCATGGTTACATGTGTAGGTTTATTAGAGAATTTAAAGAGGATAAAAAAGTGCCAGTAAACTGCCTGGTGGTTATTTCCTGGGGAGAGGACAGGAGGCGAAGGGGGGGGATAGGCAAGCCCACACAGGTGGCCCAGATCTGGATCAGGTCAGCCTTTCTCTTCAAGCCAACTAATCTCATGCTTGAACTCCTTTTGAGCCAACTTTTTAATAAAATAAAAGTGAAGTTACTTAAAAACAGTTTGATTTATATTGTTTTGAATCTCCAAGTAGAGAACAAAAGAGAGACTTGAATTGATCAAATTGATTAAAGACAAGTTCTGATTATGGAGAAGGCTTTATGCTGTAAAAGCTGAATTTAATTAAGCGCCACTGTGCTTGATTTCACTCTGTAAAAGCACCTTTTGTGACGATTTGGAGACGATGTGTTGAGCATTAGAGATTTTTAACAAACTCTCCGTCGCATGAATGTGCTGATCTCATCACTGCTGCGCAGGTGATTTGACTGAAAATATCAAATAATTCTGTGCCTTTCTATTGTTGATGCAATGCTGCTCATTCGCTGAGAAAATACAATCAAATCTAAATATGAAGTCACTCTGGCTGAACCGCAAATCAGACGCTAATAAGAGAATACTGCTCCAACAGACAACTCGGAGCATTATTGTCTAAACCTGGGTAAAGGGTAATTAATTTGGCAGTAAATCCTTTAGTGTTTTAGTGAGTCTGATGAGAACTGTAATATGATTATTTTTTTCCTCTCAGACATGGCTTCAGCCAACCCCCAATCCCCATTGTCTGAGCGAAAATGGAAATCTGTGCCACCAGTACAATATCCACATTATTTGCCCTGCCTCGACTTTGCAGCTTGACATGCTTGGGTGTACGCGAGCATGTAGGAGTGGAAAAGTCTAAGCATCCCATAAGCACAACTAGTTTTCCACGTTATTAATGTCCAATTTTTGAGTTTTCAAATGATTTATGGTTTGACTGATATCACTTAAACACCAGTTTTGTTTCTGTGCCTAAATGCAAATGAAGTGCATCATATTTTGAACAAACCAAAGCAATCTGTCTTAAACTTTTACTAAATGTATTTATTGAAACGCTATTCTTTTTTGCTGCATGTGTGCACAAAACCATCACACAACAAGGCGTTCCTGCACCATTTTAGTTTAATCACTGATCTGTGATTTCTTCAGCATGTCTTAATATTCAGTCTGAAAGTGCAATATTTTTTAAAATGCACACTTTGCATGTGTTTTATTGTTTATCTCTTGTTTTCTGATATGCTGTTTAGCAAAGCATGCAACATTAGCAGAAAGCAGATTAATTCAAGTTTCTACCCTCAATTTTCTGTTGCTGACCATTGTGTTCATTTAGATGAATGAAGTTATAAACTGTCTTGAAGTTTAAAAAAAAGTTTTGAAAAAATGTCAAACATATTGCAAGAGTACAAGAAAGTTCTTGCCTTGTACTTTAAATGTCACAAAGTTATACATTTATAGAAATAATTACAGGAGCCTCCAGGTATCTCAGCATACTGTGGATAAAATATGACATATCAGTCTTGTTATGTTTACTATTTCTACAAAGTAATGATCTTTCTGACAAATATCTCAATGCTGCCACCTAGTGTCTGGATAGTTTGTCCTAAAAAGAAATTAACAATGAGAGGGTCAGTCTGTCAGTGTGACTTCATCTTAGCAAATAAAACACAGATATTTGTATGAAATCAACTTGTGGTTTAGATATAATTCTTTTTTTATTGGGATGCAAAACTCTTTTTTCTTTAGCTGTGTTATTGTTTTGCTGAAGCAGAGTTTTTATGATTTTCAGAATGATCATAATATTATGACAATATAGTCCCAGGGCTCCCAGGTTGTTTCTGATGTGAGCTGAGAACACAGGAGGAGGAGAACAAACACAAAGGAGCAGTCCGTGTGTGGAAAACTTGTCTTGTTACCTCAGCCCCACCTGTCTAGCCATGAGCTCAGGGGTGAAACAGAGTTCAGCCAAGCTGGGAGCTGTTCTTGTTTGTTTTATCAGGAGCATGTACCATATTTCCCAATGAAATACTACAGTAGGCAAGAGACACCACTGTGCAACCCAGGAAACAATTGACCTGGCATTAATGATTTACAGGTACATATCTGCTATAATGCCAACACAGGCGGACGTAACTGAGAGCAGGTCTCGATGGCATCATTGATGCTGCCTCAGATAACACCCTGATCATCAACTATGTATGGATCTGGCAAAAGATGGAAGATAATGTCCAAGTGAGAGTAGACTTTTTACCAGCCTCTGGTAGAACAGAAAGAATGCAGAGATGAATCACAAAACACTTCAGGGAAGAAAAAAACTGAAAATCAATTGAGCATGTTTACATGATGCATAGACGTTACACATGTTTAAATAGAGATGTAACTCTGTTAAAATATAGTGGAGATATGCTTTGTTTTTATCTCTTAGCTCAATGAGTTATGAAGAGTCTGAAATAAAAACAATCCTGTATACCAAGCTAATCCATAAGTAAAGCAACCCAATGACAAAGAATATAATTAAAAACTGAAGAAAAACAAAATATTCAACACAAAAAACAAACATAAAATAACAAAAGTGAGAAAACATTTCTCAAATTATACACAAAGAGAAATTAGCACAAAATAATCACAACTTGATTCAGCCAACGACACACGATGTAACACACAATGATCATTCGAAATGATAAAAATAATAAATATAATTGGCAGAATTATATTAAATAGACCAGAAAATATATGAACTATTTCCTCAGAAGTGACACTGACAAACTAAACACAGGGAGAAATACTGTATGTGCTGTCCATTCATTATTTTCAGTTTTTTGTTGTCCTTTCTGAAATCTCGCTGTAAGTTGTGACTAATGAAATATGTTTGTGTGTGTTTTTTTCTTGTTTAAGTGGTTTTTGCATCATTGATGTTTCCTTTGGTTTGTTTGTGTTATCTTGAGTGTTTACGTTTTGCGGAAATGACGTCGTAACGTTTTGAATCCTGCGGGCTAACATCCATAAACAAGTCTCCTCTGTCCATCCTCCCCTCGAACACATCTGGGGAAACTTTAAGCTTCATGTATTCATAATCTCTATCACGGTAGGTCAGACTATCAAAATCATTCCAATTTAAATAATTGAAATATCTGTTCTTACCTTTTGAAATCCACTTAGCTTGTTTGGGGTTGTTGTTAGCTACATGCGCTAGTAGTTCGTCGTTATTTTTCTTACATAATATTTGGGTTAAGGTTAGCCTGTCTGAGGAAAGGACGCTGATAACGAGACGTCGCATGAAAATTGTACATAATGAAAGTGTTAATAGCTATTTAGACACACCGTGGGGTTAGTTTTTAGATGCACATTAGCTCTTTTATATGCTAACGCTAGGTAACAAAGCGAACACAAGAGAGGTCACTGCAGGATGGTGTTGTTTTGGTGTTGCACATTTATATTTTTAAGGTTGCTTTAAAATACTTTTTTACATCAGCATCCAAAGCTTTAGTAAGAAATGTTTTTGTAACACAATTAGGTCTGAATTTATCCTTACCTGCTGCTGTTTGTCTTTGTTTATTTAAAGTTCGCAGTCGCAGCAAACCTTTGATTGATTGAATCATGTTCATCAGCTGCAGCACTCTGACTTTGTCTCCTTTGCAGCACAGCAATGGACATCCAGAAAATCATCCACAGCGCGCTGCACGAATTCATCCAGGCCTACATTCCTGATGCAGATCTCAGGTAAACACCTCAGCAGTTTTCCTGCAGTTATACTAATCTGTTGCCAATTCTAGGGTAAATAAACTTACCAAAGGTACAATTTTTTATCAGTTTCTCATAATTGTCTATTGTAGGTTTGCAATGTCATAAAGGTGTACTAAATTGCACACTCACAATTAGACAAGTTTGATTCATTTTCAAAGTCAATTAATGTTTAAAAAGTAATTTTTTTTGTATTTTTTGTGTTCTCCAAAACTGTGGAAACATATAGATGCAATCTGTAGTATGTCATTGTTTATTGATTTCTGTACATTTTATACTGTGTACAAAATGGTTGGACTTTTTTCCATGCATGGTGTATAGAATTTGTTTTTGAAATTATACTTTGTTCCTTTCTTAATTTAAAAAAAAAAGTGCTAAACTCAGCAAGTTAAATGTGTCTTCTGTATTCTGAGATTGTCATTCTGTTATTAATAAGGAACCTCATAAATCTACTAGTATGACTCCAAAAAAGCTTTTTTATTATTTTTTATACAGACTCTTTATCAGCTCACCTGGAGCACAAGTTCTTATAGAAACAACGATTTTTGGTCAAATGTGCTTTGTACTGTTTTGGCAGGCAATAATAACAAAGCAATTAGAAATTCTTCAGAGCTTTTCTAATTAACACAGCCCTTTTTAATTCAGATACTTCCTATGAAATAAGATTACTTAGTGAGCACTTCACTTAGTCTTCTGGGTAAATGAAATATTATCTAAATTGTAAAAATATGAAGTAATATTACATCTCTTGATTATTTGCACATTCACTTAAATGTAGATGACTGGTATCTGCATAAAATTAGCTGTTACTTCAGGGCATTTTTACACCTTTAGTTTGTTTACTCTAGTAAAATTAGTTGATGCATTTGTTAACTTGTAGCTTGTTTTTCTGTGGTTTTAGTTTCTTTTCACACAGAAAACTGCAAGCACCCCTAAATGCTTGACTACAAATTGCATGAGACTGTTCAGTCTCCTTATTAGTTTCATGTGTCTGAGGTAGAACTAGAAGTAAATAATACAGGAAGAATGTGCCTCTGGGTCCTAAACCTCTAACTTAGCTGCTTTAACATTTTGAACACTTCAGTGTTTTAGGTTGTTTGTCAGCGCTAACCAATGTAGACATCTGCCCAAATATCAATGAGGAAATGTCATTCATTGTTCATCCACATGAGCCCTTAGTTCATTTTTGGCAAGCTACTGAAGTTTGTGTGCTCTACATCATCCCAGAATGAGCATTTGGCTCAAACTTGCAGCAAACCTGGTAGCTATATTTGATGGACTTCACACTATAAACAAAGTATTCTGGAGTTCTTTTGGAACCGCACAGAGACAACTTCCTCCAAAGGGTCTTTTGTCCACACCAGGTGCAATTACTGTCTTCACATCATGTGCACAAACAAACCACAACGAAGGGAGAAACGGACTAAACACTGCATATGTGACAACACACTTATTGTGTTCTGCCTTTCTGTGCAGCACGCTGGATGATGTTCTTCTGTCTTACATCACTGGAGTCCTGGAGGACCTGGGTTCCCAGCAGAGTGTTGAAGAAAATTTTGATGTGGAGGTCTTTGCAGAAATGCTGGAAGCTTACATACCTGGTTTTGCTGAAATTGACAGGTAAAACAGTCCATCGCTGTTCAGATTTGTAACATTTAACAGTCGTAGAGCTGTGTCATTTGATTCTAACACAAGATTGCTTTCATTTTTAGTGTTAAAGTCTGTGAGATGATGTTCGGCCTGGCTTCAAAACTCGCTGCTGCACGGACGTCAGGCAGTGCGTTTGGTATTTCTTGTGCATATAGTATTGTTGCTGCCCCATTTTTAACTAATGAAACGTATTTTTAATGTTGCAAACTACGTGTATCTCTTTTTTTATGGGAAATAATCAGCCCAAACATTCCTACTAGTTGGCGCTGATCCTAATTTATGTTTTTTTAGCTTTTGAAGAAAACGGTGTGCCAAAGACAAGGACAGGAGAAGTTTCACTGAAAATCACCACCTTGCCCAATCAGCATCCAACAGGACAAGAACCTCAGTGCCTTAATACACAGACAGAGGGCGCCACAGCAAAGGTTCTCATTTCATTATGAGCACTTTTTTCCTCTTTTGATGTGTTAGAACTGCTCTTTTTATAAAAAATTTTCCATAAATGTGCATATCCAGCTACCGGTGTCTGAGTGGGAGTCCCAGGAGCAGCACCTGCTGGAGATGTTTCCAAAATGTAGTTTGTCTGAGGCTCGCAGCGCTCTGTCTATTGCCAAAGGAGACATGGAGGAGGCCGTGCGCCTTATTATTGAAGGCGATGTCCAGCTCAGCCCCTCTCCACTAAATGTAAGTTTTTCTCTATGAGACAGAAATATTACTATTGTGCTTCAGACTACATGTAAGTTAATGGAGTGTGTTGATGCTCTCCTGTTGCCTCAGGTAAACCAAGGAAAGAGTATTTCCTCACTGGCAGACCAGAAACTCAAAGAGAGCATCCTGGAGAAGTGAGTGAGATATCTTGTACTTGTTGTTGTTGAACAGAAATGTCCTCTTTCAAGTTGATGATCATGTTCCCTCTCATTAGGTACATGCTGGTGGACAGTGAGGAAGACAACAAAACACACAGGCCTGTCGCCCCAAAGGACGTAAGATTAGTTATATTCACATACATGGAGCTCATCTGGAATACAGCTTATTGAATATTGCATAATACATTATAATTTTTCATAGGCCCCAAAGAAGCTTGTTCGCTACCATGGCAACCAGGTAGTAACCACAAAAGGAGAGAGGTATCAGCTGGTGAAGACGAGCGAGACTGAGGACATGAAGAAGACTTATGTCAACCTGAAGCCGGCTCGCAAGTACAGATTCCATTGATGACGAGCACAACCCGGAAGAGCAGCTAATGACAGTATTGTTTACACTTCTTTTTATTTATTATGTTCATGTAACCTGAATTTGTTGTTTTTCCAAAGTAAGAGCAAACATTTTTAGTGTGTCAGTGGCTTATTTTAAAGTGTTGTTACCATTATGCCTTGCATAAAACATATTTTTTAGTTGCAACACTGTTTACTTGATAAACTTTCGTGTGACGTTTTTGACGAGATGTTGTAACTTGTGTAACAACCTGATTGGTTATTCAGCCACCTCAGAAGGTCTGACATGTCATAACTGACAGTAATTACTTTTTTAACTCTGGAAAGTATAGATCTGTATTTATGAAATCAAGTTTTAAACAAATCTATAGTCATGTTTGTAAATAAGTGGTGCTGTAGTTACTTTTTGACATTGCATATCTCAACTGAGGTTTTTTTATGTTTTTCTTTTAAACTTTTCATGTCTCAAAATTGCCAACTTCACTACAATCCATTTATAGCTCATAGGACTAAAGTACTGTCGTTTTTCATTTAAACCTTGAATTTAAATTTGCTGTGCTTCAAAACTAAATTCTAAAGAGGGATCTTGTTTTTTATTGTCCAGCTCCTCTTGATTGGTCATAGTTTTACATCAATTATTTAACACAAAATCATCAATGGCTCAGATTTTTACTACTCACAAAATGTTAGGAATATTTTACTTTCTGGTGAAATTTGTGGAAAATGTTAAAAGTTCACCTAATGATGTAACCTCTACGAGCTGGAGCATCGTCGTCCATGAAGATGAACTTAGGCCTGTGTTGTTCATTCATAGGAACAATGACTGGATTAATGAGGTTATCCAGGGAGTATGAGCTTGTCACAGAGACATTCACAAAGTGTAGGGCAGTTCTGTATTGACTAGACACACCTGTCCACACTGTAACACCTCCACCATCAATGGCTGGTCTGGAGATAACAGTAGCAAGTAAAAGCTCTCTCCTTGACATCTCCCAACATTGCTAGCAGCCATCATTTCTACTTGGCGTTAATAGATTTTCATCAGTGAACGGCACTGAGGCCCACTGGTCTCTCGTCCAGCGTTAATGCTCCCTGGCCCATGCAAGATGTTGACGCCTGTATCTGGTGGTGTGTTCAGGTACCCTTGCAGGTCATCTAGCACACAGACCACACTGATGTTAATGATTTGGTCTGACGTGACACTCGGGTTTCTCTCACATCTGCTAAATGTGCCTGGAGTTGTGTGGAATTCATCATCTGGTTCCTCAGGGCACTGATCACAATGAAGCAGCCATAAGTGTGGGATGTGGACAAAGGACGTCCACTTCTATGTCTTCCTGTGACTTCCTGTATCTCTGTTGCAAATGGCTAGTATTTCTAAGCTCACTTCTGTCTGAGAACATCCTGTTTGAAGCCTTGCAATGGTGAGGTATTGTTGATCAACTGTCAGGTGTGGTCTTAGTCTCACAATGTAAACAGTATGATGAGGAAGACTGTTTAAATACTAATTCTAATTGAACCAGGAAATGTACTGGTGGATTCATGGATCAAACACCTGCTGTGAATTTTGCTGTTAATTTTCATGTTAGAAAACAGCAAGTTGTGCAAAAAGTACTGAAACACTGAACAGTTGGACGTGTACATTCAAAGGTTTGAAGGTCACATGTAAAGGTTGGAGTGCATTTTAGGTTCATCCTGAAATTGCACCAGAATACCAAATAGTCCTAACTTTTTGTAAATAGTGTATTTACAAGTGAAAAGTTTAAAATACATTTTCACACTATATTTATTGAATATTTAGAATGGGCGAACATTTGGTGCACAGCAAGTTGTTTTCCTTTTTTCTACGAGTGTAAAACCTAATACTGCTATCATGCCTGGCATATCAAAGTGAACTGAATACTCCTCAAACAGCGAGTGCAACGCGAGCAACTCCCTTTTAAAGTCCAATATATTTATTTTTGATAGAGAAGTTTAGATTTGCAAAGTCTCCAATCATGCAGAAATGCTTCCAGAAAAGTTGGGCGACATTATAAAATGTAAATAATAACAAAATGCAATGATTTGCTAAATGAAAGAGGCGATTCTAATGACTACTACATAACCAACCAATCCTCTTAGTTCCTAAGCTTTTTGCCCAATTAAGAAATTATGCAACACTGTCATTCAAAAGTGTGTATTTAACAAAAATGAATAAGGTTCACATTTAATGTGTTGACTTTCTTTGTTATAGGGTCTACATTAGCAAATCACTGTTTTTGTTAGTTTTCTTTACATTTTCTAAAGCGTCTCGACTCTTTTGGAACATGTCCGTAAAGACAAGTGCTTTCAGGTTAAACTCATCTCATTTGTACTGTGTGGACTTTTGCTTCCTTGTGACTTGTTAAACTTTATTATGAGTGTATTCTTGTGTATTGTATACTACAACAAATAACTTTTTCTTCATTATGATTTGACATTTGTGTTCTACTTTGGAATATTTTGTTGTGAGAAATAAGCAGTTTTAAATGGATGATATATTGTTTTCTTGCCTATATTATAAAATCTTTTGAGTGTAGAGAAGATGGATTGTTACTGAAACTTAACAGCAACTGTGTTATTTATAATTAATATATGATGGTGTTACTGCAGAGCATGGAATGGACATCCTGAAACTGTTCATAAATGATTTTTAAACCATGGCTATGAGAAACTGCTGATGCACAATTTATAGTAAATACTAATTTTTGTAGACTATTTGCTGTATTTATTTTTTCACTGTTACACACAACTAACTTTAAACAACTGGAAGTGTTTTTAAATGTCTAAACATTAATCAGGACAAAAAGGGGGGAAAAATGTCCTTTTAAAAGCTGTAAACATTCACTGTAAAATAGAAAAAGTTAAAAAATGAAAACAGCCCATTACTTATATTGCCATGCCAACAGGCATTACAGTAAATCATCCTAGGAGTGAAATACGTGACTTTGTCTTACACGTGGAGTACAACAAATAATTGTGCAATAAGTAAAAAATGTGCACATTGTCAGTGATTAACGGTGAAATAACCTAATTCAACCACTATCAAACCTAATGTTTTGAGTTTGAAGATTTTGATCTGTTGGCTCAAATGTTTGGCACATACAGCACATTACATCAAATTATCTCCACTTCTTTATGACTGATCAGCCGTAACATTAAAACTACTGACAGGAGAAGTGAATTGCTAGGCATCACCTGACCTGAATGTTTTACAGATGAATCAAACACCCACAAATCCCTACAGCGGCAGCCACTCCCAACAAGACAGAAACTGACCTTTAAAAAACTGCTAAGTAAGGATACTGAGAGTAGGTTTCACAAGACCTGGATTTAACAACTAAAGGACACCTGAAGTTTAAAATCCTGAAGAGTTTTAAAAACATGGCTGATCATTTGTACATCTTAACAGGCTATAAGAAGGTAAAAATAAGTGCCTTTCATAGGACAGCTAACCTACAGGTGTTTTATTTTTACCATTTTATCACTTATTTGCTGCAGTAAAAAGCCCTAATATAGAAGTGTTCAAGATTACTACACATGACCACTAGATGGCGCATTATACTGCAATTGCTTTTGCACAGCTACCTTCCAACAGATGGTCTTGCAGTTAACCTAAATACACTCATAGCAACCCTACCTCTTTTATCATTTTATTGCCATGAAAACAACTAGCTGTCTTCAGAAGCTCCCCTCAGAAAACTTAATATATTTTTCTTTAAATTCTTGCAGAAACACTTTTGCAACTTAAGTTGCAGTTAACTTTCTATATTCTGTTTAATGGAATACTTAGCAGCAAATAAAAGCCATTGAACAAATCAAATAAGCTAATGTATTTATAAAAAGTACTCAAATTACTGACATATAAACTGGTGTTATATATTCCTTTAGCTATGCCCTTTTTCACATCCACACATGTAATATTTCACTGATTTTAACTAATTGTGTGCTTTTGATGTCTTTACATCAAACATAACTTGCAGATAAATGGCTAAAGCCATCACATTAGTAAGCAGATATCAAGTAGATTGATAAAGACTGATGAAGCTGCCTGAAGGAAAATAAAAGTTCAAACTACCGGTAGGTTGTTACCATGTTGTTCCTTGTATAAAGGAAGTAGATTTGCTATTGTCTTTGATAAATATAGTATTATATCCCTTGTTTCACCCACAAATTTTCAAAATACTGATACTGATTTAAAAAGTACCAATTTTGAACATTTCACAATTATGGCGATAGTTTTTGACTGTACAAGCATTAAAAGAATGTTGACATTAATTCCTCTACAGGTCTTCTCTCCAAAGATGACAAACGTCTTCAAGTTGGTTGAAATCACAAAAGTTTCTTCTTCTTTAACTGATGCATTTGCATGAAGATAATGGCACTCAGAGATTAATGCAGAGTTGTTTCAGTGTGGCTGCTTATTGCCATGCGATGACGCTTAGCTCCAATGACATAATGTGCTTTAAACACACACACACTCTCTCACACACAGCAATGTAACTGGCAAACATGCAAACAGTTTCTAGAGCAGTCCATTGAACAGTTACAAAGCTGGGGAGGCTCTAGCTGAGATCCTGGTCATATCTCCCTTTGATCATTGATTTTAGTAAAGGTCCAACCTGCAGTGGGGAAAGGAACCAGACTTATTACATTATTTTACTCACTCTCCTGTCTTTTCTTTGTACTAAATCAAGTAAGCCATGAATATTAACAGTAACTGGGTTGCTTAGAGGGTTGGCATGCCCCAGAGATTTCATATAGCAAGTGACCTAAATGTAGATCCCATTTAGTGTTCTAGAAACAGACAGAGTAGCATTCATGTGCAAACCATACACTGAGAATAGCAGCAGCTCTCAACCTTCTAAAATCACAGGCTTTTACCTCACGTGGATCTCCAAGTGCTTCTCCCAGCATCTTCTCAATATTCCTCATGATGGCAACCTTCTGGTGAGCTCGCAGTGGATATTCTATCCTCTTAGGAGTAGGAGATCCCTAAAAAAGAGTCACACAAAAAGTGTAAAGGGAAAACGATACGAACGATTTTCAACAAAAAAGTCAAGAGTGACACAAATATGCATACTTTGTACCAGAAGTTTACAGTAATCGTCTCTCCACCATTCAACAAAGATTCAATATGATGCCACCTTGGGAGGGAAAAGAAAGTAAATGTCTGACATTATAAAACTAATAACATATATTACAGTTTTAAAAGTACAAAGAAAATAAATTAGGTTGATATGTTCTTAAGAACTCACTGGGGGGAAAATGTTTGTCTAATTCATTCATTTTGTATGTTTTTTTTTTTAATAGAAAAACAAAGAGGTGGTTCTTACCAATACATTGGGATGTACAGCACATCTCCAGGTCCCACAACAGCTTCATAGCCAACAACATTTTTAAAATTTGAAAACTTCTCATAATTAGGGTTATCAAAATCTACCTATAAATAAAAAAACAGTCAAGAAAAATATAAACGTTTCTTATATCAATCTGCCAGAAAAACATGTTAACATGACCATAACGCCTGGTGTGTTTCTGCATTCCTTACTTGGCTCTGTCGGTCACAGGGGTGATGGACAGGGTATGGATAGAGACACTCAAACTGGTCTGGAGGGAAGAGGATGCATCTCTTATGACCTTTGATCTGTGCAAAGAAGTTCTGCTGCTCGTCATAATGTGCTGGTGTCACGTTGCCTGAGAGAACATAAAACATGTATGAATCAGCAAAAGCGTGTTTTGGTTTTTTTTCTAGAATCTGTATTGATGATGTAGAACCTCACCCTCCATGCCTACAAGCAGCAGGTTAGACGTCAGCGGCCCCCAGTTTCTCTTGGCCTGCTGCTTGTTGATCCAGTTCCAATTGAAACCAAGAAAGTCAACAACAATCTTCTTTCCTACTGTGTCATTCAGTGTCTGCTGCAGATAGACTCTTAAAATGAGCGAGAAAATACACACCGATTATGAGTCATGTCATTACACAAACTGAGGTCTGTGGTAGGGTTAGTACTAATATGGTTAAAAAGATGAAATGAGTGTGCAAAATATCCCGTTGCTTGCAAGATAATTTACAAACCATAAAGAGAAATGCTGCATTACAGAGGTAGATGGTGCAAAACCAAACATCAGGCACAGTGAGGGTGAGCAAGTCGGTCAGGTCTGTGGTAACTGATCTGTGTACGTGCTGCCAGATCAAGTTGAGTCACATAAACAGGCTTCTCTTATGAATCTGTATAAATGCTTAGTCACAGAACACCTTAAACTGTCAAACTCAGCTGCATCCCAAACCTAATGCTCTGCTGCTTCAGGTTCAAAGGCCTGGACATTGGCAGACAGTGTTAATAAATGCATAATAATATCTCACCTCTCCTCTCCTCCCATGTCCTTCGTTTTATGCATTTTATCAACAAATTCTGAGAATTTCATTTCCATTCGTCGAGACTTGGGGACAAAGTTCTCAAAGTTGGACATTTTTTTCTCATCATAGTAGAGGAATTTGTGGTTTTCTGATATGTAAACAGAAAAGTCTCCATTTCCAATGTTCTCCGTGAGGTAGGGGATGTCCCATTTGAGAGCGGGATAGACCAGGTTTGTGTCTGTTAAAACCACTGGTTCCTGGAAAAACATGAGAAAACGTTTCAGCACAATAAAGCAACACAAGCTGGTGACCATCTAGTTCAATGCATGTAGTTCAATGGCCATCAATGCATGTTTTGGGGGTTCATTGCATTATGTATTTTACATCAATCTTTTAATTTTTTATGTTTGTTCATTTTTCTGTTTCATTTTTGTGTGTTTTACTCTAATTTTACTGATGCTTTTTATAATGTACCTTGTTTAATCTGTATAGAAATTTTTTGAACTTTAAATAAAAATTTTCAGATCAATCTGAAAGCGTTTTTTTGCACATGTGCGCGCTCCCGATCCGGGGTAACGCCACTCATATCAGGGATGAATTCCGTAGCTCAACACCAACACGACCATGCTCGTGACTTGTGAGTGAGCGGTGACCATGGCAACGCAGAGCTCAGAGGGCTACGTGACAGATAGAACGTAGCACGTAGCTGTGCGCGCTCCCGCTGCCAGACTGATTGCACAGCTTCTCGGTTTCACTTTCGTCGGAGGACGCTGGATGTTCAAGGCAAATATACGTAGGTTTTATCTATGAAATGGTGCCCTTCACTAATATTAACTAACCTTCATACAAAGTAAATCTGTTCTATGTGATTTACTGTGTGCCTTTTTTAAACACAATTTAAATGCATTGAAAATCGTCCTTTAGATCTAAAAAAAAAAAAAAACATACAAAAGTTGATTTTCACAATATTTTTCCACGCAGCAATAAAACCACGCAATAAAAGCTCATGCATTCAAATCGGCACACGCTCTGGATGCTTTTACATCACTGTTTGGAAGGCAATTAAAGTTCCTTTTACACAGTCGCTGCTTAAAACTGTTCTCAAAATCTGCAAAGAACAAGCATGATGGACGAAGGTGAACTTGGTTCACTTTAGCTATTGCAAAATGTGCTTTGTTTTGTCTATTTGGGTTAGACAAAAGATTCACGACCTTTCAATCAATAAACCATGCCCACAGTGAAACTATAAACAAGACAGCATAGAGGTCAGGCAGACTATTTGAACTGTGTCTGTGCAAAACAAAGCATATATAATAACCTACTTTTTAATGCAAACTACATTTATGATTACGTTTATAAAATAATGGAAATATTTCCAGTTTTTCACAAGTGTACATGACTTCTTGTAAAAAGATGCAGGAAAAACTGATACTGTGATTAACATACAATTTGATTTGGTTTGTCTAATATTAGACATCAGTACTGTATTAAAATGAGCAGACATACATTAGAGAATTGCATTTTGTTTAGTTTGTGTTAAGAGAATTTAATTTCTCAAATGTTGGTGATCTGTGTAAACGTCAGCATCGTTATCCACTGGGGAGGCAGCAGGTGCTACTTCAGCTATATATTTAACAACTTTTTGTGTGAATATTATATAAATACTTCACGGGATGAGTGTTCCATTTCTGAATAAAATAACTTATGTTAGTTCACTTAGACCTTTATTTAATGGTTAAATCGTCCTAATTGTCTAAGCTGTGTTTCATATTGCCCACAATAAAGTTGTGGTGCTGCTTTTCCTCAGAAAGTTTAATCATTTAATTGACCCAGTAAAAAAAGATTTATTAAAAAGTTTTAACAAGCGAAGTCTGCAGCTGAGTTACCTCGTTGTTTATGAGCGTCTCTGCCCTGGGGTCGGTGTGAGAAAGCCTGGGAATGGGCTTGATGGGGAAGGAGTATGTTCGGAGCTGGGACTCTTCCCAGCCCCGGTCCTGGACGCCAAAGAAAGCCGCACCTCCGTCGCTTGTCGCCGCATCAGCCTCCACAACAGTCGCCGCTGCCATGGTTGTTGTCGACGGTCAATGAAACAACCAACAACCGGCCTTTATCCTGCAGCGGAACGATCACACAGGCCCTCCCATTCACGTTTCTGAATTATTAAAACTAATTTGAGAGAACCTGCCGCTCTGTTGTTTACACCCCGCGGTGACAGGCAGAAAACAAAACGACGCAAAAGCTAAAATACAGAGGAAACGTTTTCAGTTTCAGGTCCGGATTATTACACAGCGACACCTAGTGTTCTGGATCACTACATGCAGCTGTTGTAATAACATATTATGACCACAAGGTGGGGATGTTGTACTTGATTTTCTTGTACACGGTTTTAAACTGTCTACATAGTTTTTACTTGCTTACCAGAATACAGGTAAGTTATGAACAACTATATATGTTGTTATTGTCTAATGATAAATACATATCATGATAACATTATGTTAATGAAGGTTCTCATTCATCACGGTCACCCTAATGGGTTTAAATGAAAACTGGACCTCTTTGGTTTCTTGAAGAAGTTTTGCTTCTCATCCGAGGAGCTTTGTCAATTTCACATTCGTGTTGCTATTATTTCTCTATCAATAACAATAAAAAATTCTTGTCACATACTGAAAAAAGAAAATATGGATTCAACTTTTAAAAATGCTTAAATTGGTAAAATTAATTAACTTTGATAAAGTTAATGAAATTACTTGTTATCAACTGAAGCCTTTTCTAAATGTCCTATATTTATAGAGCACTTTTCTACACTCCACAAAGCGCTGTACAACACAACAATAATTCCCCCTTTTCACACACACATTCACACACTGCTGTTGTAGCCTCAGCTGTCCTGGGGCAATTTCTTTGCATTGTCTGAAAATGTTTAAAAATTAGAGAACTGTATTTCCTGGGGCTCCGAGGCTAATTTTGCCATGACATTCTAGTGAGTGTAATAAGACATAGCATCACTGTTAATGTACAATATATGACGCAGCATATTTTTTTGATCTTTGACCCCCACTGTTCGTTTTGCTTGGTGGGAAAGCATGATTGGAAGCAGAACAAACACAGTTGAAATCCTGAACCAATATTTAACCTTGGTCATCGTAGCCCCAGCATGTATTGATCACTGAGCAGTCACTGTTCATGCGGCAGCAGAGAGATTCACACTGTACTTTGGTCAGTGGTCTGATTAGAGCCGTGACTTTAAAATCACATGAGTTTTGGTGCACGTTTTATCAGTCACTTTGATCATTGTTTCTTTGTGGTGTTGATTATGGGGTTGTAACGTTTTCTGCAGCATTGTATGTGTTATCTCTTAAGTAATCAGATTTCTGTTGCAGGTTTTGGTGTAGGCTCCCTGATGGGTTCCCATGCCGGTTGTTTCCTGAGCAGATCAGTGAGCTGACCTGAGCAAAGCTGAACCCCCCCCCCCCATCCCACCCCTGATGCTACCCCCTCACCCGACTCCCCCTTTCTGTGCACATACCCGTAACCAGGAGTTTGGACACCCTGTAGAGTCTCAATCCTGCAGGTGGAAACACGTCCGATCGCCGCTGTTGTCTTTTTTACCCAATGAATGAAAAAGTCTCTCATGAGGCCACTAAGACATAAATGTTTCATATTAAATGCTTCAAGTGATCTGACTAGGTGCAGATTTGAGTGAATTTTGTAAATACAAGCACGTGGTTGCTTCACCATTTATCTGGACTCATCTGTGTTGGCTTTCTCTCACATCCATGCTGACCCTCGCCCCTCAAGGTGTTGTAGGTCCAAAACCCTTAAGTCATAAATCCTATTAGTCAAGGATTCTGTGAAGCATTATAAGTCCTTTTCCCTACTTTAATTGTTTGAATTATCACTATAGGCACCTGATACATCCGAGTCCTGTTGAAGGTGTGATGCAGATCCAAACAAGTTTTCATCCTGACAAATTATTATTCATTGTAACAATTTAAAAACCCCAAAAATGGCAGCTTGGAGTGTTGTGTTACTTAATTTTGTCATTTAAATTGTACAAAAGGAAGTTAAAAATTATAATAAAATTTGAATCTCCTAGCACTCCTCTGTTGTGTCACCTCTCCTCCTGTCACCTTGCGCTCTTGTGTCATCGCAGATTAGAAATGGCGAAGCCGGCCTGAAAGACGGAAGTTTAGGCCCCAAGGTTAGAGGTCTCGTCACTCTCTGCGTGGGGGTAGATTGTGTGTTTGAGTCGTGATCGGTATTATGTGCCGTTTCACATTTTCGCTTGTTATAACCAGCTGACCTCTCTCTTTTTGTTTCCAGCGCTGTGTTTTAGGAAATGAAATGATAAAATAAACAAACATAAAACAATAGAGATGCTTTGTTTTTCTCTCTTCTTCATTTGTCTCAAACCCTTGGAAAATAAGTATGGTGCAAAAAAATAATAAAACAGGAAAAGATTTTAAAAGATTTATCACTAAAAACCAATCAAGAAACCAACTCAAATCAGGAATGGTTTAGGTGTTTAGGATCAACAGGGACTCGCCTTAGTGAGGGTTACATTACTCTTTTACTCCCTTCTTGAATCAGCAGCCCAGCACCTGATGTTAGGTCTCCAGGTTAAGCACAGTATTATCTTTAAATGCTGCCTACTAGAGCGATGCCTTCTTTTATCCTCGCTGCTGATGCGCAACTGATCTTCACTGAAACGGCGAAGGATTTTAAAAATGTGTCAGACTGCTCAACTTCAATGCAGCCTGCTTGTTCATGTCTTGATTCCCCACAATTGAACGGGCTCTTTTTATGTATTTTACATGAGTAAAAGCAGGTAGCTGACCTCTGAAGTCCAGATCAGAATGATGGTGATTTTAAAGACTCTGATCCAAGTTTTACCTCTGAATGAACATTTTTGCCCTCCTCAACCACAACAATTTGGCGCTGCATGGCAGGAGTTTTGGTGGGCATGTTTCATAGTTGGTGAGCAGGTTTTGGTGCCTGCCTGCCTGGCAGAGCAATCTGGCCAGCCCACAGGGGTCATCGGAGGACAGACAAGTTCCAATTATGATCATTATTTGGTAAATAAGATGTCAACAAGGTGTTTCCTTGACACTTTGCTGAGTAAAAGGAGGAAGGTGCAGAAATGAACGCCCCCTTCTCAATGGGACCTCTAATCTCCCCTTTCATGTCTCTTCTTGTCTGAAGGGCTTCGGCTTTGGCTGCCATGTGTTGGTCTGCCTGGGCTGGCACTTCTTACTCGCAGGTGGGGCGAGTATCCTGGCAAGCATGTGTTTATAAAACTCACTTGTTTGGGCACAATACTTGAACTAACTTCTTTTGAGTGAACAGTGTGAATCTGTGCAAAGCCTTTTCCCAAAGTTCTTTAGAAGGCGACGGCCCATTGAGAGGAGAGAAGAAGGGATTACCTCCTTCGACAGTGGTGCATTTCCGAGAGAGCTGATTAGCTCTGCATTCATTGTTAAATCGAGCAAAGGAAGGCCCTAGAGGAGTGAAAGGATCCAAATAGGTGGGCCTGGAGAGAAAACAGCCACAGGAAGCCTTGCACAAGCAGCCCAAAGTTTTCCCAACATTTCTTACCCCCCTTTTCCTAAGGAGGTGCGGCGTGAAAAAGGAGATTAGCATACAAAATTAGAGGCAGAATGATTTTTTAGGGGCGACCTGCCTCATGCCCTCCACCCCCACGGCCCTGCTCTGTCTGGACAAAGTTAATTAAACTAGAATTAAACAGTGAAGAAACTTCCAAGCGCTCAGTGAGGATTACCATGATGAAGGAGCGAATGGGAGGAATTTGTTGAGGTGTAATTGAGAAAGGCGTGATGGAAGGAGAGTTCGCTGGAAAGCTTTCTTTTCTTTTCGGTTTGCCCAAGAGTATCCTAACCCCACTGGCAGCAACGTGAGGAGTAAGGTCGTGTTTGCTTCAAACCACGAGGTATTGATGCCACAAAGAGTATGCAAAAGAAGGATGAGCACTTTCTTCAGCCTGAATATATACACGATTAAAGGCTTTATTATTCTTTCATTACATCATAATAGAAAAAGGACCAAAAAGGCTACTAACAATAAAGCAAACCTAGAAAATGCTGTGCAATAAATTAACAATGTACAGTACAAAGTGCTTCATTTTATGTACAATAAATACATCAAGAGGGCAAAAGTCAGGATGAGTCAGATGATGGGGAATGCTGCAAAATGCATGATCATAAAATAAATTCAGCACTTGATAACGGTGGCAAAAACACAAAAAGGTCACTGCATGTGATTGAACCCAGCAGGTGTTTAGGAATAAAAGTTGTTGGAGCCATTGCACCATAGTCAGATTATCAATCAAACCATCAAGTCTCCACAGGGTTTGTGGTCAAACGTGAGAATAAATAAATTACATTGTGGAGAATTTTGAAATTTGAGCAAAGCTTTTTTTTAAAATGCCCTGTGACTTTTTAAAATGTTGTAAAAATATAAAAATATATTTTAAATACATTTATGCTAACCAAAAAAACAAACAAACAAACAAAAAAGAATCTACAAGATAACAATGTCTCCTTTCATTTCTTCTATCATGTGATGCTCAATAATCTTTAATCAAAAGCAGTCAGAAGTTGGTAAAATATTAAGTTTTTCTTCAGAACATGCTATCTTCAGTCTGGACACTGAAAGGAGCTGCAGTGATGAAGGCATGTTGAGAAGCGATGAAGATGCTCAGTGCTTCTTCTTCAGTCTGAGGTTCTTTCGACGACTTGTGGCGCTCTCATTCCTCCCTCTCTGAACTCCCTTCTTCACACAAAAGTATTTGGTAACTGTCTTCCTGCACTGCTCACACTTCACAGCGCAGCACCAGTGAAATTTGCAGTTACAGCTCGACACCATCTCAGCTTTGCGCTCTTCTACAGCCAATCCACATTCTCCGCAAAGTCTCTTGCAGCTCCGCTTCTCCCATTTGTTCAGGTTCTTGCCTTTCTTCAGACACTCGCGGCCCTCTGTGCCTGGCAAACCCAAAGTGCGATTTTCCAGGCAGTAATCTGGAGAGTCCTCGAGATGGACCAGTTCTTTGCGGGAGATGGAGCTGAAGGTCTCGGTGATGGCTCCACGGCTGGCTGCGCTGTTCCCCGCTCCTCGTAGGAGATCCACTTTCAGAGCTCTGTGGTACTTCTCCTTCAGGTAGTTCCCCACCTCTCTGAACTCTGGCAGCTGCAGCCAGCAGGTCTGAGTGGTGCAGCTTCCTGACACACCGTGACACTTGCATGTCCTCTGCATGGTCCCCTTCACAGCCTGCAGACATAAAAATTGATTACTTACTTTAAAACATCCTTATTTAAGTTTACTTTAGGTTTTGTTTGAGTTTTAGATGGAAAACTGCGCCAAATATGATAGAGTACAAAGTGTGTCTACAAATCCCTTTTGTCTGTTGATTGATGTGTTGTCAAATTAACTAATTGTGTTATTAAAGCTGTCCAGTTGAGTAAGAAAGAGTTGAATGCACTCAAAAGAAAGTAGCATCAAAGTCCATTGCCACGTTTCTTTGTCCTCCTCCGTGTCTCCTGACTTTAACCAACACAAAACAGCTGTCAGTTAAAAAGGGTGTTTTCTTTCCATGAGGAAAGGACAAACTCAGCTGAGGTGAGGCTGAATCAAAGTTTCACATCAAGGCCTTTTGTCCCCCAACAAGAACACACTGGAGTATTTATTTAGCATGTTCATTATCAACATGTTTTCTTGCAAGCGAGGACCCAATGGAGAGTCCCATTGAGTAGAGAAATGAAAAAAAGAAGTTTTTTCTCTCTTTCTATCCTCATTTTTTTCTGTTACAATGATGCTCCAGGTGCCATGGGGATCCCAGGGCCCAACAGGGGGGAGCAAAGGCACCATAAACAAAGAGCACTTCAGCTGCACGCCTGTGGTCCCCTCAGACTCCCTCAGGGCCAAACAAAGGACAACATAAATGTGGAATCCTTATTGCAAGAATAAAACTAAACACTTGTTTTAAGAAAGCAGAATAATACAGAATGCTGTGCAATGTCTGGCTCTGCAGGATCTCTAATTAAGCCTGCACCAGTGATCCCAGGATTCCTGAGTTGAAGTATTGTCATAAGGCGCATTCAGCACTGGTAAATAGGCCCTTCTGGTACACCGAACACACTGTTATTACTGGGGACGAGTGGCACCTCACTTATAGCAACGTGAAAGGGATACTTGGGTGGCACACTCAGTTATACTGAGCAGGAAAAAAAATAATTCAAAGGATGCTTTACACTCAGCAATCAGTTGAAGGGCTGTGAGGGATTTAAAAAAAAATGCAACCCACTTTAAACACTTGTTCAAATCAGGGCTTTGACATTGTTTCATTGTACAGCATGTTATACTACAAACTCATCTCTTATTTCAGAGTCACTGGAGTGAATCAGGGCCAGTACTGCACCTTTCGCCCAGCCTCGTTGTTATGGAGATTCATGGCTGCCCGAGCGTCCTGCCCAGTCTCCAAGGCGTCAACGAACTGTTTGGAGATGGCCTCACCAAAACCAACGTTGTCACTGCAGCCACCCCACAGCCAACCATGACCGCCTATAGGAGGAGAGCCTGTGAATTACCACAGAAAACCACACGTGTGCAGGATAAAGATTCATGTAATTTAATGAACCTCGTTGTCCATTTCTGCTGTCGTCACAGCCACAGTTGTCGAAGTCTCCGAGACTGCAGTTCCTGGTTAAGGTGTACATAACCCCAGCGGAGCTGATGGCGTGGACAAACGCAGCCTCTTGGTTTGCTGTCAGCAGAGAAACATGTCACACACTTGAAAACTCGACTTTAACAGTTTTATCATAAATATGTTAACAAGACCACGGCAGCAGCTTCAATATTCAACATTAAAGCAAAGTGGTTAGTTTGTAATAAAAGCTGAGGATTTAAATTGAGTATTTTTTAAAGTTTTATAGTTTTTGGTGGGTTGTAAATAAACTCAGCTTTGTAATTGTAAAATAAATGTTCAAAAAATGCTTTTAAAAATAGCTTTAATTGGTCACGTTTCTAGGTTCTGTTCAACACAAGAATTTGTACTTGTGTCGAAACATTTTTGACTCTTCACTTGTAAATCTGAGACTGTGACGTGTGTTTCTAACCATTTAAAAGTGTAAATGCATGACACCCCTTCAAACACAAAAACTGCATGGAAAGAAAGGTACTGTGGTCTACTTTCTGTGCAGAGATGTTGGAGATGGTTTGAGCTTCAGTCTGTGGAGACATACCACTGCGCAGGCTGCTGTGTGTGGTCAGCTGCAGAGCTCGCTCTGGGCAGTTCCAGCGGTCCCACGCAAACTGGTATTTGCATTCCTCGATGCCACTCTGAGCCCCCGCTGCCACACTACTGGAATAAATCAGGTACGCCTGCAGCACAGATATGGTATGATATAAAACCGTGATCAGGAATATCACATCTTGCAGTATGATACCAAAAGATGCTTTAAGGAATCAGGATATTCAAAGAGGGTTTCAGTTACGTCACCTGCAACATGTGAGGAAACATTTAGACATCAGGGTTTTGTTGAGCCGACATTTAAAGTCTTTGGAGTGTAAAATTTGAGGGTGATACAAAGGTAAGTTCTGTGAAAATCTAACACTGCAGCAAACACTGAATCTGAGTTTTTTCAGACTGTCCTCAGCTTTCGCCTGCTGCTTGTTCAGAATGCATGAATGATAATATAACTAATATGTCTCAAGTGGCCTTCAGGGAGATGGGAGTACCACCTCTTTCACAGGGGTCTGGCTCACTAATGATGACCACCCACTACAGCGTAGCCTGCCCTCGCTTCTTAACACACTCAACCCTCGGACACACTGAGCCTCTGAATAAGGTCAAGTGTACCGAGGGGGGACAGAAATCACAAAAGGCCAAGAATATCACCGACGTAGAGTCTTTATTCTATACAGCCAGGTAGCGGATCCTGTCAGTACACTTGAGTTAAAATAACACAAGGGTTATGGTTTCTCACCCGCTTTCTTTTTGGAGGGGGGAGAAGAGAGAAGGAAAGATCAAAAGAAAGTTGGCTTACCTTGGGTCCAGTCATCAAGAAATTATTCACTGACCTGGAAAAGAAGACAGCTTATTCACTCAGTGTCCACCGCAAATTCCTCCGCTAACATCTCTCATTAGTGTGCTTTGGAACATGACACCAAATTTTAGTGAAAAAAACTGACAAATGTGCTAAAATATTTTAAAAGTCAAATAAATTGCCTAAATTATAATGTAAAATAAAGTATTGGAGACTTAATGGTAATAGAGTTAGTTTCTGATCACATTCAGCCCCTATTTTAGAAATAAAAAACACTAATCTGACCAATTTAAAGGGAATTTGCACAACCTGGCAACCCGTATGGAGCCAACACTGAAAATAGGGTTGATTATTAATTTAAAAGCAAATATGAACTTTATCATATAAGCTTCATTGTTCCAGTGATGTTAATCACATCATTCCAGAAGGGTATTTATAAATAGATTTAACCATAAATGAAACTTACCAACTGCAGCACGACCTCATGTGAGTCATAAGAATAAAAATGTAATAAAAAACCTCCCAGTGGATGAACATCCTGACAGGTGAGGACTCGTCCAAAGTCTGCAGACGGCACAAGGATGGAGAGGAAACTGAGCTACCAGCACATGGACCTTCACTATCAGGACTCAAGGAGGGGGCTCTGAAATGGAGCTGCTCTCGTCCCAACAAGAGATTATCTGCTTAATTAAAGATTTTCCCCCTTCTTAGCCTCTTGGCCAATCAGGAGCATCGCACCAAGGAGAGACTGAAATGATCAAAAGGGCACCCTGGGCCTTCAGGGCCGGGCGACGGAGGGTTCCCTGCCTCCATCCGAGAGCAAAGGGAAGATCCGTTTAATCCTCTGCAGGAAAAGTGAAACACTGATCCCTCAAAATTCAGCTCTGTGAATAAAGAGTATTTAAGATATCCAGCGCAGAGTTGGTTGTCAGGGATTAGTGGGAGATAGCGCTCCAGAGGTCGGATGGATAGTGTGATGCGGCTGCAAAAAGTAGTCCTAAAACCTTCTGGTTTTGATTAAATCAGCGCATATCGCCTCTAAAACACGGGGACTTTACTCACAGCAGCCCCACCGCGATGTTTGATCATTTCAGTCAACTCCTTCATTGAATTCAGCGACGAAAATCGGGAAAAAAAACACGCAAAATACCGAATGATGCGCTAAACTTGAACAAACTCCGCAGTGTCGAAGTAAATTGTCGCATACTGCCGTGCTGTCCGGCGTTAGGTGTTTTTTTTTAATCATGTAATCATCTCTGATGTCATAAAAGAATAAAAAGTTGAGTGAATGCAGAGCGATTGATCCGATTTGGGACAATTTGCATCACTAATCCAGACGATGCTCCCGTCACCCCGTCTGACCTTTACAGGTCCCTCTCTCTGGCTCAGGATGCCTTTTGCTAACTTCTTGTGTGCAAATTAGGATTAAAGAACAAAAAAATTATTTAGGGGGGAAAGACTTCTGGTGGATGTTTTTGGATTAGGGTTAAAGAGAAATGGCAAACAGAAGACCAAGCAGAACCTGATCTGTTGTTTTAGCTTGAACCTATAAATTATTCTCAGTGAAGTCAGGACAGCACAAAACTGTTTTAAACCTTCTTTTGAATAAACGAACAGGAAGAAACATGTTTTTGACTGAAGATTAGAAAATGATGAGAACAATAAATAATATATTGCACAACATGCTGAGAAAATGTGTCTTTTGCTTCCACCTAAAGAAGAAAAGAAATAACGGTTTCCTAAAAGTTTTTAAAAGCAGGATTTTTTCCCCCCTTTTTTCCTGCTCCTTCAGATTTTTTCCTGTTCCAAGGTCATTTTTTTGATTATTTGCTGAATCTTTAGCATTCTTTGATTACATTTTTGACACCTTCAAAGAACTTTCCAGAAAAATCCACTAAAGATATAATTTTGCAAAAAATAAAAAAATAAAAAAATAAATAAAACAATAAAAATGTAACTCATAAAGAACTTTGTTTACATTTTAACTGTGACAATAAGGTATCCACTTAACAAAATAATTATTACTCTAATAATAAAAAAAAAACACTTCTGAAATCATTTCTCTTGAGTTGACCAAGTGTTTGAGTGGTTGTGCGTCTAAATAGTGGATCATATAAAATGCATTAAGTTTTGGAAAAGCGCTAAAAAAAATAAAATCCATTCTTATTATGATTATAAATAATCAAATAAATAATAGGGAAAATAAACAATAAAGTAATCCATGGTGAAATTTATAAATATAAATCACATGTGATACAAAATAAGTTGTAAAAACTTCCTCAAAAGATGATTTTTTTTTTTGTGTATGTTATGTGATTGCTTTTTGTAACTTTTCAGTAAACATTTAACAAAATAACTCACTCAACATGGTTAGACTTTTAACCTAAACAAAGGAAATACGGTAAATCCTTTTAAATCTAACCTTTAGGTAACCTCTAAAATATCTTAGTCTTGTTAAAATGTTTCTTCAATATCAGGAAAAAAGTATTCATGTGCATCACATTCTTTTTTTTCCCCATAAATTATGACATCAGATGCAGATTTTCCTGTAAAGCGTTGAGCAGCATAATAAGCCCACACTGCACAAGTTAGCCTATACTAGACCATCAGTTCTGCTCTGCAGACTATATCCAGACTATATATCCATAGTCTGGTTTACCAGGCTACAAGTTAACAAGCATCAGTCTGAAACTCTCTGCCTGCTACAGTGACTTCTTTGAGCTTTCTCTCTGAAATGTTGACATGAGGAGGATGGCCTGACGGTCAGCAGCCAATGAACAGAGGGCTGATGTCACTGTCGGGGTGACAGAGGTCAGCAGTGGCTCCTCTTACAGTATTCAGACTGGTGACTGCTTCCAACAGCATGCATCATTCAATTTCCTGCTTACATAGGCAGGAAACACAGACACAAGGTTTTCTGCTTGCTCACTGGAGCGAGGGACATGTGCTGTTGACTGGCATTGCAACGAGTCTCCAACAGAGGGAGCAAATTTTAAATCCTTAAAATATTTGGACAATTTTGATAGGAAACACTAAAGCAACTTTACAGTTTGATCTTCTACCAAATCAGGCTTAAATCCTCAGAGCTGGAGGAGATTTGGTGCTGGATCCTTCAACAGGTCTTTTAACATGAAGGATGATGCAAAACTCATGCATCATGAGGTCATACAATTCTGAACTGCCACATAATATGCAGTACATTTATTAAAAACCCAAGTAACAGCGCACTGCCTGCTATTTTACTATTTTTGAGCTAAATAATGACTCAAAGATGTAAAATCTTTATACAATTTTTGTACTTTTCCTCAAAGGAAAACCACCCAGTTACAACAAAAACAACTGCAACTTCACTGCATATAATTTAGATTTATTCATAGCACATAAAATTGGTACAAATTTTACAAAAATATCTTAAGAAGTGATCTCTCTCTCTCTTTTTTTTTTTTGTTAACATTTATCTGGCAGTAACCGAAATTTGTTGTTTTTCATGATAAATAAACAAAGATTACAGGGAGTTTAAGAGAATCCAATAAGTGACTGTAGAAATATAAAGTCACATTTTAGTTTTACATCCTGAACAGAACATAGTTTCTGTTTCTGTTTTTCAGAACGCATGAAGAGGATGAGTTTTATATCAGAACTAGAAGTTAGATAAATCATCACACAATACAGCTCAATTCTTATTAAGAAGTCAGGAGAACTCAGAGGCTATCAACGCATTTCAAGTACACCTTTAAGTTGTTTTCAACCCAGGTTGAACCAGATTTGTTAAGAGCTTATTACATAAACTATCACAGCAGTTTACGGTTTAGTAAAGTCTTATGATAGGTTATACTTTTAACCTAAAATATTATTGCTTTTAACCCGGTATTTTTATTTTTTATTTATTATGTTTTTATTTTTTAAATGTTTTTAAATGCTTTTACTGTTTTTTGCTAATTGTGTCTGGGATTGTGTTTCATGTTCACCTGTCTGCAAGATGAATTTCCCTACGGGGACTTCTATAATAAAGTGAAGTGAAGTGAAGTGAAGTAAAATACTCAAAGCAAAACGAGTTCAGTCTTGCCTGCAGAGAAAGTTTAAATTAAGCTTTCAAAGTGCCAAAGTCATATAATAAATATCAAATTATTAAATCAAAACAACATAAAACCACCCATTATTTGTTGAATTTACACATGTTTTTTAACTTAGTTTAAAATATATATATATTCTCCTTATGACTTTCTGGTAAAATAATAATATAATTGTGCTTTTTAAATTTCTACAACACACAGCCTTAGGAAGAAAATTATTTAATCAAATTTTAGCTGAAGAAGGAATTATAACTTATAGTGTTATAATATAACTCATGTCCTCAGTTTGGCACATTGATTCAGTTGAACAGTTTTGTAGCATATAGCCCTGACTCAGCCACTTTTATGGCTGCCGTCACCCATTCGCTGAACGCGAGCGTCGAGCATCTCCTTTGAAACCCGCTTGCGGTCTTGGGCCAAACCTAGAAAGCACATGAGGTCAATAAAGACTGTGGTGGGATTGATCCTGTAGCCAAACTCACTGGTGGCATAGTCGAAGGGAAACGCGTGATGGTAGTTGTGGAAGCCTTCCCCTGAAAAAAGAAGATTGAGAAAGTTATCGTAAATATATAAAATCTGTTAGGTGATGCGTTTTTTATTGAAGGTGATGTGAAATCAGACTTGTATGAATGTGTCTGAGGAACAAGCAGCTGCTGGCAGCATATAACCCGCATCTCGTGCAAAAGACACAGATTAGTGCTGTGTCTTTTGCACGAGATGGGTTCAACTGAGACTCAAACATAGACTACTGTAATGTGATGTAACTCTAAGGTTTTTATTGGTGGGCTTCATGATGAAGCTCTTTACAAGCTCCCATAAGAAAATATAGGAAAAGACAAAAATATAAACAACAGCAAAACCAACGCTCAAACACATGCAACCGTTCTTTTCAAACTTACAGTAGTGTGTAATTTGTTTGGCTGCAAAAACGATGAGATTATTTTAGAATCCATGAAAATGAATTTGTCAGTTTACATCACCATGGGGAAAAATACACCAAACTAAAAAACTTTTTTAAATGATTTTTTTCATAAGTTAAGCAGTATTACATTAAATTATTTTTACCTTAATATTAATATTCTATAATAAATTTACATAACCCTTTTTGTCCAAAATGCTAAAAGGAAAATGTGACATTGATTTATTTATTTTTCTTGGTTTGGACATTAAAGGCTTACAGTTATATCAAAATATTCTGGTTTCAAGTTAAAACATTTTTATGTTGATAATATATAAAATTATCTTTAAGTGTAAAAAAGGCATAAAAGTATTCCAGTTCACAAAAATGAAACTTTACTTACCTACGGCACTGAAAGCCACCAATTTGTTTTCCCTGGGGAAGATGGTTTTGTCATAAGGCCTGTTGCCCCACATGTGTGCAGCACTGTTGACCAGCCAGGTGGCATTAAGCACCAAGGCGTACCTCAGGAGTCCAGGAACAAAGTACCCCACAAGCAGGGACTCCCCCCAGAAGTACCAGGGCACCAACGTGGGTACAAGAAAGCAAAAGATCACCACAGAGGGCTGGTAGTACCTGAAACAAAAGAGCAAGCTGCTCATTATCAGATCCCCTCTCTTGTATTTGAGTCATAAAAAAAAGCCATCTTGTAATATTGAAACAATAAAAAAATATATTGTCAATTTTGTTTTTATGAGCATTTTGTTTGATGAGATTTAAAATAAAAAAGTATCAATCATATTTATTTCAAAGTACAGTTATTATCCAGGTTATTACCAAACCTTCATGTTTGAGATATTTTCTCACTTTCTCTGAAACATCACCACTTTATCAGCCTTCAGATCTGCCAGATCCAGTTTCTGTCCCTTCTCTATGACCTCAGGATGTTTTCGGACCAACAACCAACCGATGTGGGAGAAGAAGAAGCCTCGTTTGGCGTTGTGAGGGTCTGCGTTTGTCTCTGAGTACTTGTGATGGACACGGTGGTCCCTCGACCACTCATAAATATCATTCTGCACATGCAGTGGAAGAAGCATACATGATGTGATTAAGGTTCTTTCTTTACTGTCAGAAAACTGAAGCATTAGTATCATGAGTACTGAGAAGCTAGGCTCATCCTTTATTGTTTTATAATATTCCCTATCATCTTTGCAAAAAACAGTCAAGCAAAAATTATATTTAGTATTGTTAATTCCAGTTTTTGTCCATTTTACCTGAAACGCCATGGAGTTTGAAAGAGCGAGGAAGACTCGTAGGGGAAGAGAAGCTTTGTAGGATCTGTGGCTCCATAATCTGTGTACACCAGCAGTTATACCAAGAGCGCTGAGCATGTAGTACACTGCAGCTGGAAGAACATGAGGTGGAAAGGAAAGGCTCATCAGTTTAACTCAAGTTCATTTATAGAGGTTTCAAGATGTGGTAGACTTCTAAGTGATTAAAAGTTTTTAAAAAAATCTAATGAAATCAACCAAATTCTAGACTTGGAAATGATGTGATATTAGTAAGTCTGGCTTCTGAGACTGAAGACTTTGGGGACAAATAATTTTTAAACAGCATAGAGCGATGGTTATGTGAAAATACTTTTAATAGCCTATGGGGAGGCTAGAATGGCAGTAATATAATCTCTCTTAGTAGCTGTTAACATCTTGGCTGAAGTATTTTGGTTCAAAGGTAATGTTTATGCAGCTAAAATGTTAATGCATCATTTTGGGATTAGATGCCCCTGATTATATTCTGCAGATAAAATAATGCTTTTAAAAACCCCTATAATATCTAAGAGTTTAAAATGAAGTTTCTGCATCACAACCAGTCAGTCCAAGTTACAGAACACCAAACACCAAGTCACAGAACACCAAGAACTTTTGGTTTCAAGAAAAGTAATGTTTGTAGCAGGGTGATGAGATCACGCAGGTCAGTCCTCGATTATTTGTTGTTCTAAAACCAATGAATATGTTCCTACATGAAGTCCAGACCAGACCAGCCGACCTCCTGAATGGTTCTGAGCATTCTGTTGTGGTGCCATGCAGCAGACAATTAGATGTCATTGTGCTTTGTCTTCTGCAGCTAAATAATATGCAGCCACTGCAAAGAGAGGGGGAAATGATGCAGTGCCACAGAGTGTTCAGGAGTTTGAGTCATGTCTCAACGGTCTACAAATATAGACCACAAAATCAAAGTGTTCTGTCAACACTTTGAATGAGACATTAAATAAACTCAAATAAAAGCAGGTGCAAGATTTGCCTTTTTAAAATGTTCAGTTTAAGCTTAACTATAAATCATTTTAAAGTATTTGGAAAAAAAAGGCAAACTTGGAAAAAATATAAAACAAAGACTAGCTGGAAGATCAACACCTAAACTTAAATTCCCAACCCTGACAAATCAACAAGACACATATATTTCTTTGTCAGAGGCAAGCCTCACGGTTAAAAAGATATTTAAATGATGGGCAAAGAACATCAAGAAAAAAGACCTTAATCATTTCTACTTGAATTAGATTAAATGATTAAGTCCCTGTTAAATATATTTTAATAAACAGAAAAAAGTAAAACTTCTGAGAAGTGTAAAATTTTCTCCAATTTTTTTAAATCAAGGTTGCCCATGTTTTTTCAGCATCCTGCAGAAGACACTTTAAGGCCATCTGTAAACACTGAGGATTACAGAGATGTAGAGGTGCATCAGAATGAATCAGATGTGGATTCAACATGACAATCCTGCTGAACAAAATCTTATTATTACATCAAAATTTTTATTATTTTTTGTATTGGGGGGGGGGGGGGGCTGTAAGACCTAACACCCTGATCCTGTAAACACTTTTGGAGGGTAAAGGATGTGAAAATTACTCCAGAGCATTTTGACGTAACTGATGGCACAATTTCTGTTTTCTTGGAAAATAGAATAATCACAAGGTTTGAGGAGATCAAAGTACTTTTTTTTTTTTTTAATTAGGCTCCAGTGAGTTTCTGTGAGGGGCTTAGCCCTTTAAATGGTGTTGGATTTTAAAAGAGAATACCTAAAAACCTTTTGTAAAAGTTTTAGGTTTAGGCTGAAAATCACAATTTGAAGTCCAAGTGATCAAATATGGTGAGGTAAGGGGCTGCTTATTCTCACAAACCTTCAATTCAGTTTGATTATTAAAGGATACATTTCCGTATGGGGTAGGTAGGTATTCGGAGAGCTAATTTTCTTTTCATAATGTCATGAGCAACCAGAATTTAGGACAGCTAAGCTCACATTAGGTACATAGCTAAAATCTCAGAGATGACACAGAACATAGTGTCCACAGATAACAGGCCTTAAAACTGATCAAATGAAGAGTCACCGCCACAGATTGGAATGCCAGGCTAGGGTATAATGTCACCGTAACTCTGAACTAAACCAAAACACAGGATAATTTATGCACACACTTGCATCTGGAACCCAAGGACAACCAAAGGGGAACTCTGATAACAGGCTCTTCTGTAAACAACATGATATAGACAGACAGGAGGAAAGACACGTCAGACTTTGCTGGATACTGGGGAGGAAAGAAGTCTCTGTATTGCAATCGACTCCCGACTCCCGATCATCATCCGGAGGGTGTTGATTGCAAGTATACTCCTTTTCTGTATAATATTTTAATAAACAGTCTGAAACTTTGGAAATGTGTCCTGGTCTTCTTCTCTCACATTCAAAGAACCTGCGACAAAAATAATGATTAAACAAACTTTTGCATTTACTCAGGTTGCCTTTAACCTGAAAGTTTAGAATTAGACACATACATTTCAATCTATAGGGCAGAAGACTGTTATTATTCTCAGAGTAATGAGATGATCACAGCATTAGCACATTCTGTCCTCCGATTCGACCGGTGAAGAAAAAAAAATCCAAATAATAATCTACTTTTAAAAGTATTTATGGATACTTACTCCATGCAAGAGTTAAACACGAGGCGGAGGGAAGGAGAATCAGTCCATATAGCGCCCCAACGTGCAGAAGAGACATCAGTATGATGTTTCTCCACACCAAGATCATCGGCGCTTTCCTTTCCTTTTCTCTGTAGGTGTCGTCAAAAACATCCTCCACAGTCGATGTTTCTGCATCTCCGTGTCGCTGATGATTCCTGGTGTCGTTCATCTTTCTGCGGCGCAGACACAGAGAAATGGTCAGTTTGAAGCGCACAGCGTGACGCAGAGAAGCAGCAGCGCGCTGCAGCTGGCATGCCTCTCTTCCACTGGTATAAACACTCATCTGTTTCTGATCACTGCAGCTGCACTTATTTATAAAGACAACTCCAGAAAATCCAGACTCTCTCCTAGAATATTTTCTCTATTAGAGCATTTTCTTTAAAAAATATTTAACTAAATGTTTTAACTTCACACATAGAGTCTACTCACAGTTTGGTCTCCAGAACTTCCAGATCAGATGTGATGATTAAAGATGTCTTGGTCCTGAGTCACTGATGAGCTCTTTTAAAGCAACTCCTCGGTGTGGAAACAGATGGAATTGGTTGTGGTCTCAGCCTACGTGCATCTCCCCCGTCTGTCATCCCATATAAACCCTATCTGTTGCCCAATACTCTCAAACAACCTCTAAGTCTTTGACTTAAAACGACTGAATAAACATTGCAAACACAATCTCATCATCTAATACAAACAACTGTCTGTTCTCCCTTTCGTCATAAATAACAGGTGATTTTTCCGAACAATTAAAGGTCTTTTCAGTATATTTGCAACATTTTGTACCTAAAATGTGATTTTATTAGGAAAAAACTGCATCTTTTGTTAGAAAAGCTTCGAATAATGTATAAATCAGATTAACTATTTTGCTAATATTCTCAAATGTTAAACTTTTTATTTGATTTAGGAGGAAAAATATAAATCAGCATTTTGTCATAGCTGATAGAATCAATTAAGTGGTATTCTTACATTTTTCATTTCATACATTTTAAATATGCGAATTTAAAACTCTATAAGAAGCCTTGTCTTTAAAGATGTTATATGTGAATGATAGTAACCTCTAGAACAAATTTCACCACTCCAACTCTAAACGCCTTATGTTCTAACATTTAGTGAACTGGAATGAATGAGATGAACTGACCCGGATGTTGTGAAACGGATCATTAGTTTTTAAGGGTTCAATTTGTAAAGTAAACAGCACCACCTGCTGGACACATTCAGATACTGCAGAGACATTTTAGACTTGACAGCAAACTAATTTTAGGTTTTATTAAGCAAACCTGTGGAATATCCATCCATCCATCCATATTCTGTAGCCGCTTAGTCCTCCACGGAGGGTCGCGGGGGAGCTGGTGCCTATCTCCAGCGGTCAGGGGGCGAGAGGCGGGGGACACCCTGGACAGGTCGCCAGTCCATCGCAGGGCCACACAGAGACAAACGAGACAAACAACCACACACCCACTCACACCTAAGGACAATTTACAAGCCCAATTAGCCTGACAGTCATGTTTTTAGTCTGTGGGAGGAAACCGGAGTACACCGGAGAAAACCCACGCATGCATGGGGAGAACATGCAAACTCCACGCAGAGAGGCCGCAGAGCCGGGACGTGAACCCACGACCTCCTTGCTGCAAGGCAACAGTGCTAACCAACTGTGCCACCATGCAGCCCCTGTGGAATATAACATAACTGTTAGGGAGAATATCAAACGACTCTGATGAACGGAGAGGAAACCAGTTTGTTCTTGCAGCAAGGCTCCAGTAGTAATGGGGGTCATCGAGTCCCTGTACTACAAAAGCATCATCAGCATCTCTGGGCATGACCTCAGCCCTCATGCCCTGTGATGTTGAAATCACAGCAATGTTTAATTTGCACATCATGTCTCGCCCTAATAGATTAATGATTAATCAAAATTGGGCAATAAACTATCTGTTCTGTTTCTTTATCCACTATTGTCATTTGTTTTGTCAAGTGGTGTTGTTTTACATGTCCACTAGCTGTTTTCACAAACACCGCCTCCTTAGAATATTCAACCCTGGGAGGAGGTGAGGTCAAAACAGTTCTGCATGCTCCGGTGTCACACAGACAATGATATAATTTTCCATTCATCATTATATCTCTGTATGGTAAGTCAGTTCTATCCTCGATGTGAGTAGAGCTACAAAAATGTCAACATCTGGTATTTTTGTGGGCTCAGCAGAATCTAGTCACATCTGAGGTGAGAGGTTGTAGACACTGTTTGGGTTGTAGGGAATTTTTTGAGATTGTTGTTGAGTTTGATTTTGCTGATTTTGGGTCTGCTGTTGATTCTGCTGATTCTGTGGATTTTTTTCTACAATCTCTAGCAAAATGACCTGGTCTTCCACAGTACCAACAGTTTTCATCAGCATTTTGCCTAAAGTATCCTCTCCCTCCTCTCCCACGGTGGGAGTTTCCTCCCCTTCCCCGTGGATAACCACGTCCTCTGCTCGTGACTTGACCAGCAAAAGCGACGAGGTCAGGAGCAACAAGGAAAGATTGTTGGACTTTGGATGTAGCAACCTTTTGAGCGTGTGTCGCATATTCAACCGCTTGTTGGACAGAACCGGTGTCTTGGTGTACCCAGTTCTTTTTTATGAATTTTCGTATGTCAGGAGTGCATCCTTCTAAGAAGGCACGTTTTAATTGTTGTTGATATGAGCTGTTTTGATCGTCATTTTGTGGGATACCTGAATTAGCCTTGAAAATTGGTTCCAGTCTGGCTATGTAGTCAACTGGAAGTTCGTCGTCTTTTTGTTTACACGCGGAAATTTTGCCGTAATTGGCGCGTTTTTGAAAGACGGTTTTTACTCTGTCACCGAACTGGTCGAGAGCCGTTCTGAGTTCGAGTGAGCCAGCTCGTAAAGGGTCAGGATTGGCACCGGCGTTATGTCCGGTGAAGTTGCCGCGAACACGACCAAATTTGTGTCCAAATTTTAATTGGATCACGTGATACAGTTCAGCGCCGTTTAACTGGGAACTTTGAGCGAGTTCTTTTAGGTCGTTCACAAACAAGTCTGGGTCATCCTCAAAGTTCCCTAGTCCGTCAGCTGCCTTTCTCACGTCCTCTTTAGTCCATGGTCTAAAAATCTGAATGGTTGGACGAACGTCAACTCCCTGTCCATATCGTGGATTTGCTACGTCGACCAAAGGACAAACGAGTAGGTCTGAGTCATCGATAGATAGGGTGTGTGCTCCTGTAACTGGGTAGAGTCTTGGCTTACATCCATCTACTTTATGCTGATCCTTAGCTTGTCTATTCTGCTGTTGTCGTATCTCTGTCATCTTTCTTTCATTGTCTGAAGTCTGTGGTTGAGTTGTGTCGTCATCTGAGTGAGGACTGGGGGAAGGTTGTTGTCCAGTCGCTCCTTCTAAGTCCTGTCTGGGTTGTTGTTGTCTGGGCCTATTGGCTCTACTAACTACAGTCTCTTCATCCTCATTTATCAAGGCATACACTTGGTTTTTAAACTTTTTCTCCATGTTCCTCTTTTGTCTTCCCTCATCTCGTCTCTTACTTTCTGTCAACAGTCTTCTGACAGTCTGTACTCTTTTTTCAGTTTTGCCTTTTTCTTTTTGTTCTTTTCTGCTACAATTCCCTGTTTTAAAGATGTTTGTAGAGATAAAACATCTGTGGTATTAAGTTGTCCTGAAAAACAATGTTTTTTCTTCCATTTCTGAGCCATATATCCTGAACCTTCACTTTTCATCTCCATGTACTTCACATCACCTCCTAAAATGTCTCCTTTTGAATTATTAGTTCCCATTATTACACTGGTCTGTTCAAAATGTCACTGGCATGAGGACAATAATAGGATAATGAGTGCGCCCTTCTACTGTAACTAAATTACAGCGGCACCCACTTTACGGGACTGAACCCAACCTGTTGAAATTATTGTCCACCAGTACGTGATTTTGTCCAGATAAAACAACAAAAATAAGATAACGATGTCCCTTATATTAGACACTCGTGATCTTCATTCACACACCATTCATTCCTTGACATGAATTACGTTTCTATTCGGTCAAAACGCTTAAAACCTACCAAATACAGTATTACAAAGTAATCTGTTCTATGATCCGTTCGGTGGATCCTACCAATTTGGAAATTCAATGTCAAAATGCCTACAATTAGGTCTTATTCCTCTGGCCTTAACTTATCTTCCATATTCATCTTTACAGCATGCAAAAACAAGTTCTATTTCGTATAGGCTTCGCCCTTTAATGGCTATCGCTTTGGGAATCCCCTCGCGCCAGTGCGCGCCACTGAAGCCTTTAGTCCACGCCCACCCATTGTGGGCCTCACCCTATAAAACACCCCCAAAAAGGGTGAACGGCTCCCCATTTTTCTTCAGCGTAGCTACTGAGCACTTGGCCTTTGAGCAATCACATATCATCATGAGTTCTGCCGTCAAGTCCAGCAGCACGCAGTGCCGAGCAGGCAGTTTGGCTAGGACTCCTCTGGCCTCCTGCCCTTTCCGCGACCTCCTGCCTGCTGAGGACAGAGACGACGGTAAGTAAATTTTTCAACCTGGTGACCGAGGAGTTTTTTGCCGGTCACGGAACACCTGCAGGAAGAGACGACCAACTTCTTCCACAAGCACGAGCTGGACTGGACGAGTCCGCTTATGACGAGGACTTCTCAGGCGTTTTGCCCCCACCCCTCCTGGCCGGGAGGGCTGGGGTCGACCCTGCCACCGTCGGGGGGTTTTCTCCGGCCACTGCCTGCTGGTCCGAGCACTCCCAAGTCCCGACTCCCGATCATCATCCGGAGGGTGTTGAGCGGGTGAATTTGGCTGCTCCAACAGCTCACCCCCTCCCTTCGGCGGGCAGCCCCGTTCCCCCCTCCCAGCCGGCAGGGTTGGACCCGGGCTTAGCCCCGCAGGGTGACGACCCGACCCTCTCTGGTGTCGTACGGTCGGCGGCTACTAGCCTCCCAGCTATCGATGCTCTGGTTCAAGCGCTGCCGAACATGATTTAGACGGCGGCAAAGTTCAGGGACTTCGCTGTTCCCTCAGCTCGTCCCCTCCCTCTCCCTGACGACCTAGCAGGGAGGTTCGCGGGCTTACAGTCCAGCCGGAAGGATCCGGTTTTGGCCTCTTTCCTGCGTTTTTTTGGCGTACCCGAGCTGGGCGTCGGTCGAACCCGCCAAGTTGAGAGCTCGGTCCCATCAGTGTTCGTTCCAGGCGGCGGCTGGAATGAACACGCAACGCTCCTCGCCTTTGCCATCTCCAAACGGATCGGAGAGTGTGAGCGTTCATCCTCCATCCCAGAGAAGCTAAAAAAGGAGCTGCTTGAGGGTCCGATTAGCCTGGACGGGCTTTTCGGGCCTCATTTCTAGCTCACACTGGACCAGCTGCAGAAGTCAGCGGAGGAGCTGGAGAAAGTCAAGCGGCATGTGGCACAGCCACGCGCTGACGACCGCTCCTCTCGTCCAATGGGCCGCTGGCGGGGTCGCAGAGACCAGCACCAGCAACTACGGCAGTCTTCAGCTTCTGCTGCGGCCGCAGGCGCTCCTCCTCCGGCGGCCTCCTTCACCCAGCTGCCGAGGCTCTTCCCAGTGTTGGCGGGCGGCGACCGGCTCAGACTTGGCACATGTCCGGTCCCCGACAGGAGCCGTACAAAAGTTGACTGGCGGTGTGTTTGTGTGTGTGTACAACTGCTTTTATTGTGTTGATGTTTTTGAAGTAAAACATTTACATCCCACAAAGCGCTCTCATCATATGGCAAAATCGGAAGATTCTGCTGTGTTCATCTCGCACACATCCTCCACTCAGAGTGAGCATTTATCTGTTAGAGATTCCTCTACAGATCATGTTTTCACTCAGTCTAAAATCCGTTGGACAGGTGTTCCTCTGTCGCTGATTTTCTCAGCACAGCGAACACAACATGAGCCCACGAGAGCACGGTCATGCTCTCGCGTGGACACTGTGATCGTCCCTACCTCTCCATCTTCTATGGGAGAAGGCGCGACTAGACGGCACAAGCCACTCAAAATGACCTGGAAACAAAGTTTCTGTGAGGTCTCTGCCGCGCATCGGGCGCCGTCCCGTCGCCGGGGCCCCGCAATGAGTGTAAATGAGGCGGACCGTCCGCCCTTTCGGCTCAATCCCCCCATGGGTCTTCCCGAGGGTTACTCCCTGATGGGGACGGCGGGCGGGGCTTCAACCTGGTTGATGCGCATGATGACGTCAACGCCATTACACGCACGCCTGCTCTCAGCACGTTATTCAGAATGGAAGAGCGCATGCCCAATGAGCAGGTGGATGGATCAAATAATCAGCAGGGGTTACACGCTGCAGTTCGCGTTAACCCCGCCCCCTTCAGCGGGATCTTGGAGACGGTTCTGTCATCTCCGGATCAGAATCGCGCTCTCTAGTCAGAGCTGCAGGAACTCCTGATGAAGGACGTTATTTCCAGGGTTCCACTCGGGAAGGAAAATGCAGGTTTGACTTCCGTTTTTTCCTAGTCCCCAAGGAATCAGGAGGGATGAGACCTATTCTGGATCCCTCCCTTTTTTCAACAGATCAATCTTGGTGAGACCTTTTCACATGTTGATGATCAAACAGGTGCTGGAGTGTGTTCACCAGGACATCTGGTTCACCTCCATAGACCTGAAGGACGCATATTTTCACGTCCCGATCATTCCCAAGCACAGACAGTTTCTGCCTTTCTCATTCCAAGGGACCCAGCAGTTTTCAATACAACCACCTTCCGTTCGGTTACTCCCTGGCTCCGTGCACGTAAATGTGTGGAGACAGCCCTGCAGCCGCTGCGCACATCTGGGATGAGAATCCTCTTTTACCTGGACGATCTGTTTTTGCAGACCGTTCCAGAGAGGAGGTGGAGACACGAACACAGTCCCTCGTTTCTCACCTGTCACAGCTGTCTTTCTCCATTAAAAAAAATAAAATAAAGCTCGCCCCTCCCATCTCAGACAATCGTCTATTTGGGAGTGGAGCTGGATTCGCCCCTCATGAGAGCACGACTGTCTCAGCCGAGGGTGAAGGATCTGACAGCTTTGCTCCGGCGCGTCACTCCTCACAAAATAGTGACCGCTTTTTTGATTATGCAAATGCTAAGAACGATGTCAGCAGCACATGTGGTGGTCCCTCTGGGCCTTCTTCACATGAGGCGTCTGCAGAGGTGGTTTTTCTCACCTGCACCTGGACCCTGTGCGTCACAAGCGCAGATTGATCTCATTCCCACCTTCAGTGGGACTGGATCTGAGACGCTGACGGACCCCCCCCCGCTGTTATCAGCAGGGGTTCCTCTCGGCAAGTCCCCGTTTTTTCCTGTGTCGGTGTTCACCGACGCCTCCCTTTCGGGTTTGGGGGGCACATGCCTGAGGTAGTGGGGGGGGTGGTGGCCGCCCCACACGCCCCTGCACATAAATGTTCTGGAACTCCTCACAGTGCTGAAGGTGGTTCAACATTTTCTGCCTCTGTTGCAGGACCAGCATGTTCTGGTCCATACTGACAACATGGTTACAGCAGCATACATAAACCGCCAGGGAGGAGTACGTTCAGTCCAGCTGTTGAACGTGGCCAGGCGGCTGCTGCTCTGGGCTCACACACACCTGCTCTCCATCAGAGCGGTGTACATCCCCGGCGTGCTGAACAGAGGAGCGGACATCATGTCGAGGGGAGGCCCTCGGGAAATGGATTGGTGTCTGCACCCCGAACTGATCCGTCAGATTTGGGCCAGATTCGGCAAAGCGGACGTGGATTTATTCGCTGCCCGCGAGAACGCACAATGCAACTGTCAGGTTTAAACTTTTTACCAACATGAAGAAACCCCCCGAGTTTAGTCAAGGAACCACAACAGGTTTTAATACACAAGCCTCATCTGGAGAGAAAGTTTAGATCAGCCGTCCAGCAGACCCCCGACCTTTCTGATCTCACTTCCCTTCAGACTCCACTTTTATTGAAAAGCACACAAGTAAAAACATACAGATAAATCACAGAACAGATAAGACACAAGGGACAGATGGTACTCCCTCCCTCCTTCCAGACCTTGGGCTTAAAGCAGGTCAGGAAGAGGAGTCTTGCTAATCAGACATGATTTACTTTCAAACTCTGGGAAAGATGAGCTTCAAACAATAAACATTTGGTTTCATATGTGATAAATAATTATGACCCTGACAGCAACCTTTGGTTTTCGCTGAGCCCATGGGACGATCCACCTCTAGGAGTGGATGCCTTCGCTCACCATCAATGACCACGAACGAAGCTTTATGCTTTTCCCCGGATCCCCCGCCTCCTGGCTCAGATACGGGAGGAACCACTGTCAGTGATTCTGATAGCTCCAGAGCGCACGAGCGCTTCATGGGTTCCGTGCCTGCAACAGCTGCTGTCAGGCCGCCCGTGGCAGCTGCTGTGGCGAGAGGACGCTCTCTCCCCAAGCGGAGGGTTCGATCAGGAGCTATCCAGCCAGCACCTCTGGGTCTGGCCACTGAACGGGAATGGTTAGAGAGGCTGGGCCTCTCCCAGGAAGTGGTGCGCACCATTCAGGGTGCGTGCGCTGATTCCACTGTGGCGCTTTACGCATCCAAATGGACAGCTTTTCAGCGCTGGTGTGCGGAGAAGGGTGTGGACCCCTTTTCCTGGCCCCTAGCTCACATATTGTCTTTCCTTCAGCTACTGATGGACAGAAACCTGGCCTTCAGTACAGTCAAAACATACGCTGCAGCGATCTCCTCCTGTCATGAGGGTTTTGGTGACAGAACGGTGTTCAGTCACCCGCTGATGAAGCGTTTTCTGAAAGGTGTACGCAGACGCCGGCCGGTGACGCGTTCATTAGTCCCTCAGTGGGATCTAATGCTGTTTTACGTGCACTGACTACAGCTCCGTTTGAGCCTTTGGATCAGACAGAACTGAAATTTCTGTCACTTAGACAGCCCTGCTGTTGGCCTTGACGTCAGCGATCTGTCTGCACCGTCTGTGGCTCCGTCCTGCCTTCAGATACGGGGAGACGGCAGTTCGGCTGCCTTACACCCCAAATCGGTTTTTACACCTAAAAGCATCACCAGTTCTTACAGATTCAGAGTCATAACACTGGATGGTTTTTCCCTCCTCCGCATAATTCGGAGGAGGATGCCAGGTCTCATCTTCTCTGCCCTGTGCGCGTGTTTTCTTGCTATACGTCACGCGCACAGCTGCTCTGCGTCGTTCTCAGCGTTTATTTGTGCACTTTAGAGAACGCTCTATGGGTCTTCCTCTGTCTACCCAGCGGCTTTCACACTGGCTGTGCGAAGCTATTTCTCAAGCCTACACCTCCTCGGGTCTAGACCCTCCGGAGGGACTGAGAGCGCACTCCACCAGAGGAATTTCATCCTCTGCAGCTCTGCATGGAGGACTGTCAGTGCAGGATATCTGCACGGCCGCCTCTTGGACCTCACCATGTTCATTTGTTCGTTTTTATCTGCGTGACGTGTCCAGCTCCTCCATGACTCATTCAGTTCTGAGTGCTCTGTCGGAGTGACGCTGTGATCTTCTGCTCCATCCTATCTAACGAATGGAGGAGTATTTATTCCTGTCACGCCTTCCGAGCCGCCAGTCTCCTATTGAGTTAGATGTCCCTTTGTACATTCTAACTTAATTTTTTGTCTTTTCCTGATGCGTAATAACGCATGCTGGGAGACTGGCTTATGTCATTATTGGATAGGATATTAGGCCTCCTGTGGGTTTTTTCGAACGGACCCAGTGAGGCGTTGACTATATCCTGCTTCGCCCTTTACCCAAAGCGATAGCCATTAAAGGGCGAAGCCTATACGAAATAGAACGTTGGTTACGTACCGTAACCCCAGATTCTATGAGTATAGGCGCAGCCCTTTAATACCTGGGCCTCACTGGTTCCTGAATGACTGAAGAAAAATCGTCTTGTTATTTGGGAGCCGTTCACCCTTTTTGGGGGTGTTTTATAGGGTGAGGCCCACAATGGGTGGGCGTGGACTAAAGGCTTCAGTGGCGCGCACTGGCGCGAGGGGATTCCCAAAGCGATAGCCATTAAAGGGCTGCGCCTATACTCATAGATATGGAAAGCCACAGGTGACTTTAACGCACGAAATTTCGTGTGTCTTTAACGCGTAAACAACGCGTAAACAACGCGCAAACAACGCGCAAACAACGTGCAAACAACGCGCAAAAGACACGTATTTTACGTGTGAAGTGTAGATGCGAAATATACGCGCAAACAACGCGTAATCAACGTGTAATCAACACGTACTTTTCGCATCTCCGCTGATTGGCTCCGAAGCCCTTGGGATGAACCAACACACCAAGCACAAAAGGGGGGGAGCTCAGCAAATTCACAATAGGCCGCAGATAATGCTGTGTTGTGGGTATTCATGTGTAAAAACAGCACAGGTCACTAGCAGATGAGCTGTAGTCAGCTTAAGCTTCTGCCTTCAGATAGATAATTATTTTTATATATTAAATATAGATAGATAGATAGATAGATAGATAGATAGATAGATAGATAGATAGATAGATAGATAGATAGATAGATAGATAGATAGATGATAGATAGATAATTATTTTTATATATTAAATATAGATAGATAGATAGATAGATAGATAGATAGATAGATAGATAGATAGATAGATAGATAATTATTTTTAGATATTAAATATAGATAGATAGATAGATAGATAGATAGATAGATAGATAGATAGATAGATAGATAGATAGATAGATAGATAGATAATTTTTAAATATATATATATATATTTTTTTGTCACTTCAGTTTTTATTGGCTTTTTTTGTCTTCTTTTTTCTTCTTTTTTTGTCTTATGTGATTATAAAAACATAAATTTCAGAAATTAACATTTGGGAGATAAATGTAAACAAAATATCCATATTCCCCTTTTTGTTTTATTTTTCTATATTCATTCAGGGTTGTCCATGTTTCTTTGTTGTTGTTCTGTTTTGTATTTTGTCCATTTCAACCATTTCTCTTTATGTTGAGCCTCCTGCAGGCGTAGGCGATGTGTCATCTTTTCCATAGCGAAGATTTCCTCTACTATCCTTGTCCATTGTTCCAGATTAGGGGGATCTTCTTTTCCCCATCTCTTCGTTATAGTCTTTTTACTTGCTGTTAGTAATATTTTAACCAAATATCTATCCTTTATTTGTATATCAGATAGGTTACACAAATATAGTAATGAACAGGTCATAGGAATCCCATAAGTAAGTATTTTTAATAATGAATCATGTATTTTCTTCCAAAACTGCGTTATTTTATTACATTTCCAAAAAATATGGGCATGATCTGCCTCTAGTTCTCCACAGTCTCGCCAACAGGGTATGCTTTCCTTTGTTTGTTTACTTTTGACCTTTGGTGTTATAAAAAAGCGTATCAGGTTCTTCCAGGAAAACTCTCTCCAGGTTCGTGAATTAGTGGATGTGGTATGCATTCTCCACATGTGTAACCAGTCTTTTTCTGTAATTTTTATGCCAAATTCCACTTCCCATTTTTCTTTTATGTATTTAGTTGAGTGTCTGTTAATCATCAGTTTTTTATACAGACTGGATATAATCCTAACTTTGGTTCCTTTATATGCATTGATTATGATTTGGATCACACCATGCACTTCCCTGGAGGGGTCTATCTTGATCTCTTTCATAAAGTAAGCTCTTAGTTGTAGGTACCTATAGAAGTCTTTTCTGTCTAAGTCATAAATTTCACTCATATTCTGGAAACTCTCCAGCCAGCCATCCTTCACCAGAACACACCACACTGTGATCCCTCTGTCTGTCCACTGTTTATATCCTGCATCATACCTAGCCGGTATGAATTTGCTGTCATATGCTACCCACTTTAATAGATGAGAATCTCTTTGGATCTTATATACTTTTGTTATGTGGAACCATTTGTTAAGTGTAAATCTTGTAATAGGGTCTATTTGATTTTCCATACTCTTATAAGCTTCCTCATCTCCTATAACATTCTGTATTGGGTATTTTCCTATCTTTTTCTCTATATCTTTCCACTTTGCACAATATTCACCATCCTACTATATATCTCAGTTGGGCTGCATAGAAATATTCTTTGAATTTTGGAAGCCCCATTCCTCCTCCTTCTTTTGGTAGCTGGAGAGTTTCTAATCTCTCTCTAACAGTGTTTTATCTGAACCCCTTTTATCATCAACTGATCAACTGGACAGGGTTGTGTCCTTTCACCGCTTTTTTTGTTTGCTTTATATATTTGCTTATTTAACCACAGACTCTACCTGGGGTCCAAAGTTCAGTTTATCATCAATCAGAACCCCCAGATGGCACCATCTCAGCTGTCTGGTTGTTGATCACAACTGGGGTGATTAGAGAAGGTGTTTTCCTAAAGTCTATACACATTTCCTTTGTCTTAGCTACATTAATATTTAAAAAGGAGTCCACACACCATTGAAAAAAGTCTGGGCTGTGCTCCATATTCCCCTTACCTAAAAGACACACAATAACAGAGTCATCTGAGAGCTAGATAATGTGGTGCCCACCAGGGTCACAGCTCCTACAGTCGTTTGTATATAAAGCAAACAAAAAAAGCGGTGAGAGGACACAGCCCTGTCCAGTTGATGATAAAAGGGGTTCAGATAAAACACTGTTTACTCTGACTCGTTGTACCCTCTCAGTTAAAAAATCCATAAGCCAAGAAATAAGACCAAAGTCAATATTATAAAAACTCCTTATTTTTTGTGCTAAAACATGTGGCTGGATACAGTTAAAAGCAGAAGAAAAATCAATAAAAAGTAATCTGGCCAGTGTATCTGAACCCTCCAGATGTTTAAAAACCATGTTCAGCAGTGTTCATATTGCATCATCAACTCCTCTCTTTGACTTGTAAACAAACTGACCTTTTCAGAGAATATACAGTATGTTTAAGTATTTAAATATATATATTTAAAAATTATCTATCTATCTATCTATCTATCTATCTATCTATCTATCTATCTATCTATCTATCTATCTATCTATCTATCTATCTATCTATCTATCTATATTTAATATATAAAAATAATGATCTATCTGAAGGCAGAAGCTTAAGCTGACTACAGCTCATCTGCTAGTGACCTGTGCTGTTTTTACACATGAATACCCACAACACAGCATTATCTGCGGCCTATTGTGAATTTGCTGAGCTCCCCCCTTTTGTGCTTGGTGTGTTGGTTCATCCCAAGGGCTTCGGAGCCAATCAGCGGAGACGCGAAAAGTACGTGTTGATTACACGTTGATTACGTGTTGTTTGCGCGTATATTTCGCGTCTACACTTCACACGTTAAATACGTGTCTTTTGCGCGTTGTTTACGCGTTGTTTACGCGTTAAAGACACACGAAATTTCGTGCGTTAAAGTCACTTGTGGCTTTCCATAGAGGACCAGGCTATGACCACCGACCTACGGCGAAAGCAGAACACCGGAGGATTTTGTTGGAGCACCGAAGGACAGATGTCCAACGATGGCTGTCGACAGTCTTCGGTGGTGGTGATCTCGGCGTCAGGAGGAAACGTCTGGACCCAGAGACTCGAAGGACCAATTAAATGTTAGGGAGAATATCAAACGACTCTGATGAACGGAGAGGAAACCAGTTTGTTCTTGCAGCAAGGGTAGATCAGCTCAATGCAACATGGCATTCAGAGCATCAGCTACAAAGAGAGAATCTCCCTTGTGCGTTTATTTATACACAAGGATTGTAGAAACATAACGGAAACACGGGTTCAGGAAATACATTGATGTGATTATAGGTCAAGTAAAGGTTTGTGTGTGTGTGTAGGTGTAAGGTGAAGAATGAGGAAGTGTAGGTGTTCAGACTGGTTCTGGTGTGTGTGTGTGTGTGTGTGTGTCTGAGTTTGTGAAAATAAGGAACTGAAAGTGAGTGTGGTGTGACAGTCATGTACAGAGAAACAAGTAGGTCAAATGTCAACTGGAACACAGGGTTATATGCACAATATAATAAAATAAAAATATGAGTAAATATAAGTAAAGATAATAAAGAAATAAACTCTCTCCAACAATAACCAATTATGTTTATGTATTTAGCAGATGCTTTTAGCAAATCTGTCTTAAATTTAAAGTTTCATTAAGTTCACAATGTGGGAACTGAACAGATCTTTAGAGAATTTTGAAGATTCCAGAAACTTGGTCAAAATATAAAATCCAAAACATTAAAAAAAAAGTGAGTTTGCAAACAGAATAATTTCAAAATTAATGACCAAGAGTTCATATCTTTATACAAACTCACATCTTATATAAAATCTACTTGTGTGAAGCAGCAAATAAACAATTGAACAATTAAAGAAACAACCACACTGATTATTTACATTTTGCAACATAAAGCTGTATTTAACTGCACAGCACATCCACAGCTATTCATTCAATAGAAATCTATTACGCATTAGTTGAAGTCACTTCAAATTTTTATTTTGACTTTAATCGGTAAGAAAACCCACTATTTGCTACCTCTCAAAGAGTAGCACCACTTCACAGTGAGGAGTGTGTGGGAACATGTCCACAGGCACAGCCAGAGTGGGAGAAAAGGCATCACCGATGAGTTTCTTCTGTGGGTCTGCTGCACAACAAAGCTCCCTAAAGTTCCTCATAGCCTCTCCATCTGGTTTACAGGAAACATAGACCAGCCTGCGGATGGCCGGTTGGTTTCGTAGCGCTCTGACCACTTTGTGATGGAGGCCAGCTCGAGCTGGGTTGACCAAAGCTGTAAGACCTCCACCTGCACAACTCAACTGAGACATGAGTCCAGGAAGCACCACCTCTGCCTTACCAGGAATAAACTCACAGTTTGATACATTATTAAGATCTGCGTTGTGAACAGCATCCTCCACTGCCTGTTCTATGAGCTCAATACCGATAACTCTGTCCACTCGGGGAGATGTGGTGATGCCGATGGCGCCTGTGCCACAGCACACATCTAGAAGACAACCTCCAGTATTTGACTGTCCTTCTTGTTGCTCAGCGTGTGGAACACACAGGTCTCTCACTGTGCTGAAGAGCACCTCAGCAGCTGACCGGTTCACCTGGAAAAACGCATCGGCTGAGATGCGAAATTTGAATCCCAGCACCTGTGAACCACAAAAATGATTAGAAAATTAAACCACTAAAGTTAAACAAGATTTCATATGTATTTTATGTGATAATACAAACTGTAATGAACTTCAGTTCAGATTTTGAGCCTATAAAGTGTAAGAAAATGCTTATTATTTAGGTTAAAAGTATGTGACTGACCTTTTATAATATGAACAGTCGATGTAAATCAGTGCTTTGAATCTAAATGTTCATTTAAACATTCATACCAAGTAGAAAATGTGTTTTGAAACTGCTGAAAAGAGCTAGTTTGAAGAAATGGATGTCTATTGCAGGCAATTCATTGTTCAACATAAACATATTTTATATTTATAAATAGCTGTGGCACTATTTAAACCATTTTTTAGCATCTAACATGCAAATCGACTTGACTGTCCCTGCTGCAGCTGCATAATATGAATGTGCACCTGTGGAGACATGATCCCCATCATATTGTTAAAAGCATTACCTCCTCGTACATGTGTGGCTGGCCATGCAGAAGCTGGTAGGGGGATTCCTCATGTGTGCACCGAGTCATGGAGCTCTCTTGGAAGAACAGCGAGTCCAGCTGACAGACTGACCCAGGACCCTGTGTGAAATAATCCACCAGCTCAGCCTTATGGACAGCCACCTCCTCAGGGGTTAGCATCTGTGGGTGAAAGTACACTATAGCCATAGTGTGATCCTGACTGTTAGTCCTCACTGTGACCTCTCTCCAGTGACCCCCAGTGTGGAACATCAGGCAGGGGTCAAGTGCAGAGCAGCGGATGAAGTCCTGGTAACATCTGGCCACCAGTTTGTGCTTCTCTGGCATGTTAAGTAGGTGATCTGCGTTGACACAGACAATGTTTCCATCCCTGCCTGTGCCAACGTAAAACCCAAGTGTTTTAGGATTCCCATCCACTCCCTTGTTGACGGAAAATGTGGATTTGTTGCGGTAGCCTTCTGTGACTGGGGATGGGAGAATAGGGAGGACAGGGAAGTCAAGTGTACCTGAGATCTGAGACAAAATCATCTCCTGGTGTTTTTGTTTGAGCTCAAGTTGCTCATCATAGCTCAGTCTCCACAGAGGGGTGACCCTATCAGCCAGCCTCTCCTCCCAGGACTGGTGCTTGTCCCAGGAAGGCTTCTTCTGGCTGCTTCTCCACCGTTTCTTTAACGAGGCTTTCCCTTTGTCAGCGGAAACACTGTTAGTAGAAAACAACAGGCAGGTTTTCCTCAAAGAAAACGTAATTCGTTTGACTAACACTGACCTGCAACATGTCGGTAACAAAATCATCCTAAAATATATTTGTGACGAACAAAAACGCCTTTTCGCTTAAATATCAGGTAAACGAATGCTCAATCTTCCTGGAGAGCATGTTGTAGTTTAAAAAAAAGAAACTTGTGCTTCTTCTTCGTTGTCGCCGACTTCTTCTTCTTTGGCTGGATGACAGGTGAAGGTACCCTACCGCCACCTATTGGCCAGAGTGTGGAACAATAGACACGAAAACCTAAAAAAAAAAACTGCTCCATATAAGTATTTTATTTTAAGAATTGAATTAGTAAACTACAATTTGTTTGAGAAGTCAGTCCTAGCCATTTTTAATATAGTTCTTTAAGATTTTCCCTTGTTTATCTACAAAAAAGATCTTTCTGTCTGTAGCACAATTTTACAGATTATAGAAATGCATAGTTTAACAACCGTCCCAGTATTCAAGACATATTTTCATATGTGTTTTTATGATGGTTTATTTTAGTGATTGTTTAGTTAAAATATTATCTATTTTTTCTACCCTCAATATTTACAAACAGAAATAGAAAAGCTTTTGTTGTGCCGTTGGAAAAGTGACTGAAATCATGCTCGTGACATCCTGTCAGCATAATAATAACTTTTCAATTAACAGAATATTTTTACTTTTATATGTGTGGACAGAATCGCGTAAATCTAAATTTTTAAAGTAAAACAAACTCATGTTTTGAGTTTATTTGTTTAAATTGTTAGAATCGGCCAAAGCAAATGCAGACCAAAAAAATTGTACATGAAGCATCTGTTAAGTATTGTATTTAAACAAAAAGGAGCTAATCTTGAATTAAGTGTGGATTAAAGTTAATTCCTAATTTAATGATTTTTTATTTTTTTTGGTAAACAATTACGCCTAATAGTATAACAGTTTTTAAGTGGAAATTGGGAAAAGGGCGGTCGTGTGTTTCTTGTCAAAAATGAGAGGGATTTGTTCCAAATGTACCGGTAGTTGTAGATTTATACTTTTTAGATTTTGTATTATTTTGTAATATAAATTTATAATTTTGTATTATTTGTAGATGTATAATATTTTATTAAGAATTCCCTGAATAGAGGCTGTAAAACAAGACAGCAGATCCTTAACCCTTTAAATTCCACACCCAGAAAAATTACATTTTTTAATTCATTTTAGGCAATAAAATGCTTTGTGTGTGTGTGTGTGTGTGTGTGTGTGTGTGTGTGTGTGTGTGTGTGTGTGTGTGTGTGTGTGTGTGTGTGTGTGTGTGTGTGTTTGTTTCAGCTAGGTTTGTTGCATGCTTAAGATACAGGGATTCAAATGTGCTATTAAATAGCATGTTTATTAGTATCGGAAGATATTATATTCTAAAATCCTGATAACAAAGGAATCAAAGGCTTGACAGAAATCCACTCATAAATAATATAGGGGGAAAATAGATCAACTATGATCTATAGAACCAATGTGACTGAGGGTCACTTATGTGTGAATTTGTTTAATGATTGCACAATTATTTTTGATAATATATAAAACAATAAATTTATTAGCAAATGATTTAGTATGCCATGATTATGCTGAATAGTTCATTTTACTTATTCTACATGTAGACCTTAACATATTTTATATACATTTAAAATATAATAATAATAATAATAATAATAATAATAATACATTTAATTTCAGGCATCTTTCAAAACACCCAAGGTCACCGTACAATTAAAAATCACAGTAAAAAGACATAAATAAAACATAATAAGACCACTAAATTAAACAACAAGCATAAAACAACAAGGATAAAACAGCCATAAGTAATAAAGTTCACAGTAAAAACACACAATAAGACACAATAAAACCAACAAATTCAACCATCATAAAATCAACCAAGATAAAACAACCATAAATCACAGCAATCATTACAAAGAGTAGGCAGCTTTATTATATAAATCACACATTAAATGTTTAAACTATTTTATTAACTAGATATTGAGTCAATAGCTTTGTGAGAGCAGAAAAAACTTGTTGGAGTCAAATTAACATGATCTCAATAAGAACTTCAATTCCCAGAAGTCCTACAAGGATGACGTATTATTTGTCAGACCATTAGCGTTATTTCGTGCGTCTTGGGGGCAAGTAAACATTTCCGCTGTGTCGCGATGGACTCAAACAAGGACGAAGCGGAGCGGTGCATTAAAATAGCCCTCAATGCGGTCAGCAACAACCAGTTAGACAAGGCCAGGAAGTTTCTGGAGAAGGCTCAGCGGCTGTTCCCGACAGAGCAGGCCAAAAGTACGTCGAACACGCGTCTAATTTGACAGCTGCGGTGTCTGAGTGAGAGGGCCAGCGCTGTGAAACCCAATAGGCTAACGTTAGCATAACTGGCTAATAGCTATAACTGCTATTTGTAGTTTTTTTTAGTCACCTGTACCAATATTTCTTATATTTCTTGTTACTTAATGTCTTATATTCAGGTTTAATCAGTTGATGTTGGGGTTGAATTGATGTGTATCAGCGGAAATGCTAACTATTACCTGCTACTAGTTAGCGGCAAACTTATGTGTCAGCCCAGAAAAATGAAGACACCTCTCTTTACAGACCTGCTGGAGTCATTTGCCCAGAATGGAAAGCCTCCAGATGAGAATGGCCAAGCTGTGAACGGAGACGGACCCAGTTTGAGGCACCGCGGCGGAGACAGAGATGGGGCTGATCCGTCTCATGAGCCCACCGAATCGGCCAAGTCTTACACAGCAGAGCAGCTGGAGGCTGTCAGGAAGTCAGTGTAACTTTATCATCCAGCCTTGTGTTTCAGATAAATGTTATGAATGTCTTTATAGATAAGCTAGTGATCTGTTCTGTGGAAAACCGACTATATACCACTTAGGCATGAAAACCTAATCATTCAGGCCCCAATGACTATTTATTAACACTCAATAGTTCATCTCTGTTTTTATTTTATTGCAGGATAAAGAGCTGTAAAGATTATTATCAAATTCTTGGAGTTGAAAAGACAGCCTCCGAGGAGGATCTCAAAAAAGCTTACAGAAAGCTGGCTCTGAAATTTCACCCTGATAAAAACCATGCACCTGGTGCTACAGAGGCTTTTAAAGGTAGCTAAAATCTCCATTACTTTTCTGTGAAGAATGTGGGAGGTCAGAATTGCTAAGTACACATTTGTGTCTCTTTCAGCAATCGGTAATGCGTATGCTGTTCTGAGTAACACTGAGAAACGGAGGCAGTACGACCAGTATGGAGAGGAGAGAACGCATCCGAGCAGACACAGACACCATCATGATTTTGAAGCAGACATCTCACCTGAAGACCTGTTCAACATGTTCTTTGGTGGAGGCTTCCCAACAAGTAAGTAAAGATTAGATGGATATATAATTGGTCCTACATTAAGGCTTGGTAATAATTTTCTCTGTCTGAATTTGTTCAATGTTTACGCAAATTTTACTCACACTTTGCTGGCAAACCCCACCCAAAGTTGTCCAGATTTATGAAATCTTTTCAGACTGTCCAGGTTCCAGAACATGCTACAATCATGTGACTACTTTAAGAGACAATTTGTCACACAAACTTTGTTGAACATGTACACAATCTCAGCAACATGAGAAGGAGGTCCTGTAAACTGTGAATCATCGCAAATGTTTCAAGAAATTTTGAAAATTTCCTCACAATAGTTGTTCACTGTCTGTTGCCAACTGTGAGAGCCAAGTGAGATCATGGATTTAGGTTTAATTTAGTGAAATACAAACTAAAGCAATGTATGAAAAAGCACCAAAAATGTATTTCAGACACATTTTCTTGTTAAATTGACAGCAGATTAATTTAAAGCATGAATGTCCAAATGAGGCTTTAGATTACATGGTTGTAGCCACTTGCACAGGAATTTACAGATCTTTTTTTTTGTTCACATTTGTGTATGTGTTGTTCTGCTAAGTTGATTTGCACATAGAGCGGGAAAGAGGGAACCAATGCCATGTGGTTGCTCGTCATGGGTGGACATTTTGTAATGTTGGGTGTAAATTGACACACCTACAGCTGTCTATTTGTGATTGGATCAACAAAAGGAAACAGTCACTGGGATTTATCTAATTGTTGTAATTACCATCAGCTTTTCTGTTGTGTCCCTTGTTAGCTTTTTATTATCATCACACTCTCTTGTTCCGGGCATTCAGTTAGAATGCTGAGCCCATCGCCGCCCGTTTTTCAAGAACGATTTATTCGTCCCCCTATAAATTAATTCCTTAATTATTAACAATGTTTGGTTGAAGTCAAAGGACGCAGCCCACGTAAAAATAATAAATAATGCTCCTTTTAAGTGTCACACAAACTCCTCCCAGCTGCAAGCAAAGCTATTTTTCCTCCTCTTCCTGCCTCCCAGCAGTGGTGATTTATTTACTCACCCCGTGACAGACAGACAGAACGGCAGGGACCCGTCTTCAGAAAATAAATGTATCTAAATAATAACCACGGTGGTGTCGAGGGAAACAATCAGACTGGCTTTTTTCCAGGTTAACCGTGTTTATGGGTCAGTGTTACTCTACTGGTGCTGCTGTAGGAATATTCAGCGAGTTGTAACACCGATCCAGTGTTCATCTGTCTTCAGCTAAGTATGAATCAAACGTCAAATACTAAATGAAACTAAAACTGTAATACGGATTAAAAAAACTTCAGTGAACGTTACTTCCATCGTTACTTCCATAAAATAAATCTCCGTCGCAGTTTGAAGTCTTTTTGAGTGATTTGGTGACAATGGAGCAGCTGCTAGCTGTGTTAGCTTAATTAGCACACTCAGGTGGGACGAAACTCTTTGCTGTCACTACTATACGTCTGTTTAAAGCCAAAGTAATCCCAAATAGGTGAGTGAATTGAATTGTGTTTTTGACAACTATTTTCTCAGTTTTTGGGACTTTTGAGTTCTAATTTGGCAAATCCATCCGTGCGTGTTTACATTGCTCCATCTGCAAATATGTCAACATGTCACCTGCGTGAATAAATCGCCCATCGTCAATTTTTGGACTGACGATGGACGATTGGGAAAAAGTTACACATTGCCCAACCCTATTGCAGCTCTTACATTTGTATGCAAATTGATTGTCATTTGCATCACTTGCACACTGCATTGGATTGCTGAGCACATGCAGTTTGGCATCAATAATATAACCAATCACATGTTTTTAAAAGGGAGGGAAAACAAACCTGTAAATGGTGATAGTTGTTTAATAATTTGACAGTCTAATTTATGACATTTTCAGGGAAGTTATCGGTTTATAATTTACTGCAATAAAAAGCAGCACATTTTTTGACTTTATTTGCACGTCCTAGGGGATGTAGTGTTGCCGAATCAATCATCCTGCTCTATTTTTTTCTCTTTTAGGCAATGTACATGTTTACAGAAATGGGAGAATGCACTTTGCACACCAAAATAGACAAGAGAGACGAGAACAGCAGAGAGATGTGAGTTTGTTATACTTGGAATAAACTTGATTCTAATACAAGTAAAGCATGGTGAACGTATTCTATTCTTTCTGTCGACACAGGGAGGTTTCGCTCTACTCGTCCAGCTGATGCCCATTTTAATTCTCATCATTGTTTCTGCTCTGAGCCAGTTGATGGTCACGCAGCCTCCATACAGCCTTAGCTATCGTCCGTAAGTTTTTCATAGTTTTTCTGAGGTTTTTTTTTTCTTTCTTTTTCTAAGCTCTTAAAATAATTTTACTTTCGGTTTTTGTGTCTGTTGTTCATCAGGTCAGCTGGGCATATTCACAAAAGGCATACATCGAGCCTAAAGGTGCCTTTTTATGTGGGGGATCGTTTTAATGAAGAATTTACAGGCAATAACCTGAAGAATGTGGAGAGAAGTGTAGAAGAAGACTACATCTCTAACCTAAGAAACAACTGCTGGAAGGAGAAGCAGCAAAGTGAGTTAACACTCTGACAGCTCATTGTATTTTTTTTTCCCCCCAAGTTTATTTACAAATAAATGTATTGGTTTGCATAAAGCATAAATCAATAATGGAATGATTTTCAGATCATTCAAACCTTTGATTTAAGTTTAAACAGGATAAAGATTAAAAACACTTAAGATGATCTTCATCCACAATTTACAGAAACATTTTTCCAGATCTTGTAACACAAATAAATGAGAACAAATCATCAGCATTTAGGACATTTTAATATTTTGTTTGCCTCAGTATATTTTATTTTGTGTTACACAAACTTCTAACTTTTAAAAAGGGCTTTTAATTTTTTTTTTTTTATCACAGATGTTTAGTCGTTAGTAGTCATAAACATTAAGAAAACTTAAAATAGAATCTCCCTTATTCTAAGACTAGAACTCTATAAAGTCCTAGTTTCCATTTGACCCATGATCCCTTCATTGCAGCACCAGTATACAGTTATGTACTTTAGTATTTTACAGTATTTTACCTGCAAAGGAGTGGATTTTTAAAGTGATAATATGCAGTTTTGCTTGTTTTGGGCTCCCTCTGGTGTCTGTTTTAAATCACTGCATTACACAAGTTAGCATATTGTTTCAGCTTATAAACGCCTAAATCTAACTGTTGAAATGTCTCCTCAGCCTTCATAGCTTTCTACAGGAGCGGTTATTTACTCCTTCAAAGAAATCAGCTGTGTTCAAGCAGGGAGAGATGGAAAAAAGCAGGAATCATGAGCTAAAAACACTCCAGCGTTAGCATAACAGTTAGCCACATTGGGTTAGCCTAACCCTCGTGAGACACGTGACTTCCTGGGTACCGTGACGGCGACGGAGATCTTGCAATCGTGGTATTCCGGATCTAATCACCAGATGGGGCTGAGTGACTTTTCATTAACTCTGTAAAGGGTCATATTAGCACAGACTGGCTCAAGGAAAAGATTTAAAAATATGAAAAAGTTGCATATTATCACTTTAAAATATTTTATATACAGTGTGTACATATACAAATAGACCATTTGTCGGCCCAAACCCAAATCTCTTCCCACTTTAGAATCATCATAACTTTCATTTGCACACAGAAAGCTCAATCCAAACCTCAAACCTTTAAACTACACCAGAATTGTACATATACTGTGGATTATTTTTTAATGATTTTGAGTTTATTAGAGCTGAAAGAAACACTGACGCTATTTTTGTTCTTACAGAGGAAGGCTTGCTGTATCGTGCTCGTTACTTTGGTGACTCTGAGTTGTACCAAAGGGCGCAGAGAATGGGGACTCCGAGCTGTTCCAGATTATCTGAGATTCAGGTTATACTGGATGGCTAGGGTACGTTCACACACAGGGGTACGCTTTTTCATTTACCGTATTGACCCGAATATAGGACGACCCAAGACTAGTCTTCAGAAAAAAGACTAAATTCACTTTTTAAAGAAACAATTTTTATTGAATTTTTGAGTCATTTAAATAATACCGTAATTGCAGACTGCTTTAATATTTGCCTATTAATCAGGGGGTTACAGTTCTCCATTGTGGTGACAGATTTCTGTCTTTTGGGGGAAAATGTTCTGTTAAATCTCTTGATCTATCTTCTCCCTCCCTCTCTCTCTCTCTCTCTCTCTCTCTCCCTCCCTCCCTCTCTCTCTCTCTCTCTGTCTCTGTCTCTGTCTGTCTTTCTCTCTGTCTCTGTCTGTCTTTCTCTCTGTCTGTCTCTGTGTGTGTGTGGGGGGGTGGGCAAGTGTAAAAAACAATAGCACTGCATGCATTACCCACCGATAATACGTTAAGCTTCAGGCCAGCTGACCAATGTTCCGCAGCTGTGTGAAGACCTCAGAGGAACGAGGTGTGTGTGGGTGATCGACGCAAGCCGCCGAGTCCTCACCTGACAGGGCTGTTTCAAGGTATTTGGGGGCCCTAGACAAGATGGACTGTGGCCATTATGATCATTTTAATCCCCAGTTAGCCACAGCAGCTGGCAACATTTGCAATTATGAAATCAATAATGAAACTAGTACTTAACACAACTAAATTTATTTTAAAAATTTTAGGGAAAGCTGAAGCTCTCTTTAAAAAGTTGAAATTGTGGTGTCTGACCCAGCAGAACTCCCAGGATTTTTAGACCCCCTCAGCTCTACTAAAGTTAAGCCAAATGGCTGCTTGGTTTGAAATCAACCACTCAATCACTGACAATTTGCTGCCTTTCATTTGTAAAAGTTATCACCATCTGCACAGATGATGGGCCAATGGAATGTGAAGGAGTGTTAGGGAAGCATGAATATTCTGTCATCCAGGCTTCATCTTGTTTGCTTCTCTGTTGTAACATGTAGGCCAAATTTATCCATGATCTCTTACCACTGTCATGTTGTTTCTTTTCTTCCTCTTCCTTACACTTTTTTTTTCTGGTTTCCGGACTATAAGTTTGTGACCGTTTCATGCTGTTCGCTGAATCGCTGTTTTCAAATGTTGCCGGCTGCTGCAGGTTTTCAAAACATAGGATGGCCAGGGAGCGAACTGTCATGCCCCGCCTTTCTCGCGTCTTGGCTAGAAGTCAGCTGAAGGAGGATGTCTCTGGGGAAGCGTGCCTCATGCGTGCCTGCAGCTGTTGAGTGGGGACGAGGTGGGGGTGGGGGTCAGTGTTAAAGGGACAGCACGCTGAGTTCACACTAGGGGGTTGAACGACTTGCTATTTTTACAAGTCAACTACCAAGTAATAAATGTCGCGTCGACTTTGACTAATCGCTGATGACGTCATACATACGGCGTATACAGGACGGCTTTATAAAAGGTGAAGTGAGCAGGGGTCCCAAAATCCCCTCGTTCACCTTTTCCCAGTTCTACAAGTCTGAAGTTATCCAGAAAGACAAATCACGCTTGTTATAGTTACACACACCAGTTTAATATACTTCTGCAGAAGGAGAGAGTTCTGTGGTTCCAGCCACTCTCTGAAGGTCAGTCCTTCAGAGCATACACTTTATAGCATCACAGGGTAAGAAGGTGGGTTTTCCTATCCAATGAGGGGCGGTCCCTCATTGCTTACAATCTACGATAGCATCACAGAATAACAAGAATGTGGGTTCTACCAATCAGACAGATCACTGCTATCTCTTCAGGCCTGGCAACTCTCCGTCACCATGGCATCCTGCTCTGCTCCCAAGGCCAGGAGATCTCCTCCCCCAGGCCTGTTGTAAATCTCACACCAAACCTGATTAGACTGAAACTCTAAAGTATAATGTTTTACCCCTAGATTTGCTTTGCTCTATTCTACCGAAGTCCTAATACTAACTGCGTGTAGTTATTATGTTAGTGTAAATACTTATGTGAGTGTACAAACTATGTGAGGTTGCTCTACCATTACTTCCGTGATTTAGGATGCATAAATTAAAGTGTTGACCTCTGTATGTGTGAGTGCTCTCCTCTCCTGACCTAGATGTGTGCGTTTGTTCTATCTCCTGTGAGTGAGAGTGAACTATTCAGACTCCCAAATGTGTGAAGTGTTATCTTATTGTTCTTGATGTGAGTGAAGAACTTTGAGTTCTTTGTGATATTTCTGTAAGTGTTCCTAACTATTTCTGATTATCTAAGTGAATACATGAGTACACATAATAAACCCTTAATCAAATGGTTAAACATAACATGCAGTTCTTCCTGTGTGGTGATAAATACAATCAAACAGTGACCCAAAGTGATTACATATGATTATAAACCCAATATTATATAGATTAATACATGATCATACAGATAATGTGAAACATATAATAACTCATAAAAGGTGATTTACCCATAAATGTGATAAATGTGATTAGCTCAATAAAACAGTGACCCCAAGAATGGTTATAACCTGATTCTGTACACAACAATTCCCCCTTTAGATCCCATGTTATCACATGGGATCTTCAATATTCTTCCTCCGTCCTCAGAGAGAGATAGTGTATACGCCTAATAATCAAATTTAATCAACCTTTTACATCCACCCCACTAAGTATCTTCATCACACCAAATTACCCAAGTTCAAAAGACGTTAACTATTTGAAATTAATATTTGACTCTATGTAAAGCTCTAAATTTTAATTCTCCTATTTGTTAATTTAGCTTTCTGTCTCCAATTACACATCAGTATTGAATCGGAAATCTTAATGAAATATCTATAATCCTGTTAGTTTGTTTACTGAACCTATTACTCATAACCCCTCTTTAATCTTTAGAGTCCTATTTATATTTGATCATATTACAGCAGTCGTAGAAGTGAGAGCCCACCTAGTTTGTCCTCTAAATTTATTTATCTGATTATACACCGTCTTTCTCTAGCTATAATCACATTATTAGTCCTGTGATAAAAGCATGACAACTCCATAACCCCTTCATCATAAACTGCTAATATTGTACACCCAGCTAATTCTTTTCTTTGTCCTCTTTTGATTCTACTTTTAGTAACTATTGTTTTATTTTATTTTTC
>SSNR01000046.1:2346582-2436817 GCA_006937965.1 Callopanchax toddi | reverse complement strand
CCCCCCCCCCCCCCTCCCCCCCTTTTCACATTATTTTCAATGAAAAAAACTTGTCTTTTATTCGGGTCAATATGGTATTTTTGCATTTATTTTTTATACTGTGCATGAGCTGTAAAGGTTTTTGGGTTGTTGTTTTTTTTGCATTCAGTCAGCTGTAATTCTGTTTGTTAGCTTATCGTGGTGTGTTAATCTAACAGAGGATATTGAAGGGTCAGCTCTGTATTTTCAGATGGCAGACGTCAGTAGCACAACCTGATTGGTTACTGTTATTGATTATCTGTCTTGATCAAGGGTCAAGTTTTTTTTCTAAATTGCTTTTAACTAAAATGATGGCTTCATTTGAGGTAGATAGTATAAGTTGAATTTTTAATGTAATTTTGTAGCTGTTCCTAAATGACTTTTAAAAACTACAATAACTGCTTTTAAAATGTAACAGCTTGTTTTGTTGTTTTTTGATAGGTGCATCAGTACTCGAATTGAATGAGAAGAAATCAGTTGGAGGCCACTCAAATTGGAGCATATTTTTGCAGCAAACAAAGAGAATCAAACATGCCTTACGTGCAGTGAGTGAGCAGCACGCCTCGTCAGGGGACCTCTTCAGCTCGATGTAGATTGACTTTCTGTAGAACTGTGAGAAGCTTTGAGTTGACTGGTGACATTTTCTTACACTCCTGTCTCGACAGTGGTGAGAATCCGGTGGAAATGATGACGGAAAGTGAGAACATTGTTATCTATTTGAACTGTTAACAAAGCTGCTGAGATTAGCTTCCTTCCTGATCTTTTTATTTTTTTTTCCTAGAAAAAAATAACAAAAAACCTCAAGGCCTTCTCATAGACAAAGACCGTCTGAGCCACTCGCGAGGAAAAGTGTGTAATTTTTATAGTTCCTACCAATGTAAATACTCATTCTACTTTTAACAGTGCAGGGGTTGTCAGGAGTCATTTACATTGTTTTGTGGATTTGCTTGTAGCCCGTTGAATCATAATTATTGAGAATTGTTGCACAAAGTAAAACATATTTATTAAATTAACAAGCTAAAATTGTATACGTTTATTTGAATTAAATATGTCCATTTAATTAACTGTTTTGTAGTTTTTCCTTTATATTTATTTGCTTTGAACAAAGGGCCACAAAACTCAACAGATTAATAGAAAATAAATTTATTCTCATGTACTTCAAGGTAAAAATACAAAACATATTTCAGGTGGTAATATTTGACTATCAAATACATTCCCTTAAAGATGTGACTTAAAATTCATATGAAACGGATTCCTGCTCAAACATGAATCTCCACCGTTGAGTCACCTGTGACCAGGTGAGTAGCTGCCATGTGATACAAGTTGGTTCTTAAACTAAAAACATTCATAAACGGCTGATTGACTGTTATGTCAGTGCAAATTTTACATTTATAGTAGTGTATTTTTGAGAATTGCTTAATCCCCATGTTTCTTCAGGAGTGACTCAGTTCATTTCATAAGGCACGTGCGTTCTGAATCAGCAGCATTCCTCGATCAGCAGCTCTCCTGAGCTGTACAGTTTTCTCTTGACGGCCCTGAAGCTGGAGCTCAGCCTCAGGGTGTTGCGGTGTCGTGGTGACATGGCAGAAGGTGGCTTGCCACTTTTGAAGAGCTTCTGAATCTTTGGCCACAATCCACTGGACTCAGTCCTCAGCACCAGGGTCACATGGAAGGTCGGGACCAGAGTGGGATCCACTGCTATTTGATTCACAGAGCAGAGTGATCCCTGGTCCCCCCTATCCACGCACAGGTCAATCAGGGCCCCCCTCAGCCCACAAGGCTCATTCACAGCCAAGTGAAGCAGCTCATCACTGATGTTGTATATTAGGTAGTCGGGTATGATGAGTTTGGAGCAGCACAGGACGTGTGATGCATTGTTGAGGCTTTGTGTGATGGTGGCCACCACCTCTGCAGCCAGGGTCTCCTCCAATGGATAGCAGAAGAAGCGACTGTCTGACTCTACCAGGGATAAGTCAGCCACAGATCCTGAAACAAAGAAGAACTGGTTACAAACCGGTCTAGGTAGAATGACATAAACCACATCTGAACTGCAAATTAGTATTTTTCAAACACAAATAAATTAGATAAAGCTGCTCACCAGTTTCTCTCCAGTAGCTCTGATCTGAGGCTTTCCTCTGATCGACTCCCTTCACCTCAGTCAGCTTCTGCAGCAGACTTCTCCAGGAGCGCTTCTGGGAGCTCCTGCGCTCCGCTGGAGATGGAGGAAAACTTCCATCCAGAGAATGATTGCAAGAAAAAGACATTTATAAAAACAAAAGCCTCGATGGGTAACAAAAGGCCAAAGGGGGGAGGAAAGTGCGATGGTATCCTCTCACAGTTGGTCTGCCTCCTGCTCCTGAGTCGGACCAGCTGGAAAACACACTCGCAACAATGGAACAAAGCCTTAAATACCCACGCAAACACGCCCCGCCCACCGCATTTTGTAGCCAATGAGGTTTCAGCTCACGTCCCAAGCGCAACAGCTCTGCCTGGTAACGTTTGCTGTCGTTTTGATGAAGATGAGGCAAGAGTGGACCCTCACCCACCCCCACCCTGAGGACACTCCTCCTTTACAAACTTTAACTCAAATTATTTCTTATTTCCTATAAATGTAGGAATTTAGCACCCAAAGCAACTTCCAGTCGACTACTAAAGTTTATAGAAAATAAATAATCAGACACACCCACAAATAACTCGAAAATCACGAAAAAAGAAGATCAACTCTGAGCAGAAGTCTGCGACACGTCCTGCACGTAGACCCTTTGTTAATGGTGAACTTTTATTTTGGAAACCTCAAATAAACCTGAATACTTTACAGGAGCGTTTATATAAATTGATATGATGATTTAAAATTATTGTAGCTTATCCTTTCTGCCAGATCTTTCTACAAACTGAAGTTTTCCAGATCACAAAAGTTTTTCATGCAATAAATGCGCTTTTTACCTAAATGCAGCAAATATTTTGAACTTACTCGTTTTCTGAGTGTGCTGAACTAATTCCTAAACTTCTGGTGCAACACTTTACCCTCATGTCTTTAAACACGTAGACTCACACACAGAGACACACCATCCCCCCTCCACAGATAAATAGGACAGCAGTCATTTTTGCTTATTGTTGACGCCATCTGTTTTAATATACGTGACTTTTTTGCTTTCACAGGATTATTACACCACATGCACACTGTGAAGCCTTATTTTTGTTTACACGTTCTTAATGTAGGAGCCTTCTAGAATAAAGCAGAGGGAGGGGGCGGAAGCCTCCATGAGGTTAGTGGAAATTTCCTTGGAGTTGTTGGGAAAACACTGTGAATCTGTTTTGTCCTTTTGATAACAGATGATTGGCTAATAAAGAATCAGCTGCATGTTTCTGCTTCAAGAGGAGCCTGCAATTTATGCATCGGTTAATTATAGAAGGTTAAAAGATTTGGAGGAGAAAAATACCAAAAATATTCCCATTTCTGAACTTTTCATCCTTAACTCTGATTAGATGTCGTTCAAACTTAAAACAGAAAAGGGAATTATTAAAATCAGCATTTTCATTTAGTTAGATTATTTATTATTGCTATATACATTTTTGATCTTTTATTTGAGTTATGGCTTTTTTTAGTTTCTGTGAAGCACAAAATAACTAAAAAGTCAGTGACTGGTAAATCTGACACCAATTCTCAATCTGAACTTCAGTGTGTCTCCTGTGTGTCCTAAATGTAACAAGTCACTGGTTAAGAAACCAAGAAAGTAGAAAGTTTCCTCTCGTAAGCATGAAGTACATAAAAATGACCACACGAGGGCGCGATCACACCATCTTTAAAAACCTAAATTGTGCTTGACCCGTTTTATTCCCTGTTTGTCCCATTTATGTGTCAACATCTCCTTCCTCTCTGTATGCTTTAATAAAAACAAGCTCAGCGTTTCTTCATTTATACCATGTTCACTGTGTTATGAGACAAAATAAAATAAATAAGTTTCAGGTTAAATTTATGCTGATTTGATCTCCCACCCAAAAGGACATTCTTCAAACTAATTTCTTTTAAGTGAATCACAAAGAAAAAAAACATATTTTCACTCACTTTTTGTTTCTGTACTCTGTCTTTAAATAACCACAGCAATCCAAAGCACATCCATAAGCTTTAGATGCATAAAAACTTGCAGTGATTCTTAGATCATGTTAATTTTCCATGCTGTTGCCACATCAGCAATGTGCATTTATGATATAGAAGACAGTTTGGACAAAGAGGACATGGATTTCATTTCTTCCTGTTGAATCTCATCCTGCAGTTTGTCATCTCTGTCATACAAGGCCTTTGTTTGTCAGGGAGACCTTTCAGCAGTGAATTCAGGACTCTTCGTTTGCTTTCTGAGTCACCTGAAGCAAAGACAGCGCGTCATGTAGGTTTTGATTTATTGCTGGAAGAAGCAGAAACAGCCCTGCTCTCTCAGGGGAAGAGAAACTGTGATGTTTGGCCAATTTTGCTGAGGCGCACTCTTCTTTATCAAAGCCTTAGCACTGCACACACACTTTCAAACAGCCCTATATTACAAATATTAGCTCAGTATAATGCTAGTCTTTGGTTTTTTTCTTTTCTTTGATCTTGTTTGACTTTTTGTTAAAGCACAGCATGAAAAAAGTCTTTATATCTTAAAAACAGGGAGATATCTGTAAACTTTATGTCAAATTTAGAAGTCTATAATATAGTTTCCTGCAGTTTTGAATGAGAAATCTTTAAAATATGATCAGAACATCCCTTAAATAAAATTATACAACCAGGCTATGTGAATGAACCCAGTATTTAATGTTCTTTTGTCTTTTGATTTAGTTAAAAGTTTTCTCATTTTCTTACAAGCTTGACATAGAATTTAGAACATTTTAGCTTCAATATTGTTAATATTTACCGATTTCTTGGCACATATTGCAAAGCCATGATGAATAAGTCCACACATTCTTGAAGACAAGTGATGGAACTGCACTAGGCAGACAGAGAAAACCCCTGTTGTTATTTAGAGGAACCAACGTGTCCCTGAAAGAACCTATCTCTCAGTTTAGAGTCATTTGCATTATTCAGCAGAGCTGCATTGCTTTAGTGTTTCAAATTAAGCAAGACTGACTGAGCTGTTGTTGCCGTCATCCCTATTTACCAGTTTTCAGTGAGCCATTTGTTGTAAATGATTAAAGATGAGAATAGATTTTCACCATTGTGCACAAAGCCAAACAAAATCCACTCAGGCAGACATCTAAAATGCAAACTCTGATATTTAGAATAGTCATCTTATTATCTCATATGTATGTTATTACACTAACTGAAAAGTATAAAACAGGAAAAATGTACTTGATGTCATTTAATTTGGATTATAGTTATAAATGACAAGGTAGCAACAAAACACCGACTATTTCAGGAGAAAATTTATCATTTATGTTACACTAAACAGACCAAAGACCACTGGTTAAACAGTTGTATTTCTTTGCTTCCATGTTTTGTGAAAAAGCATCATCTGATCCTTGATTGTCTCAATTCCTCAACCAATCCAGCTGTCAATCCCCCTCAGAGTTACAGATCATCAGACTCACTCACAGGGGGTTCACATTTCCTTCACACCTGAAACCCCCTGCAGCTCTGTGACTATAAGATTACACGTTCACTTTTCCTTAGACGATCTCCACTGAATGACATGAACATTGTTGGCCTGTCATGTCTCTGTTTTCCTATCTGTGACTGTCACAAAACATTTGTCCTTCAGTGGAGCAGCTTTCCCCTCAAATGTGCCCTAAAACGCATTAGTTAATCAGTCAGGCATTTTGATTTGTTCAGCTCTTAGTGTGATTAATGCTGCTGGAAGTGAAGCAGGCATGCAGCTGCTGCAGCGCTACAGCCTTAAAACTGATCATTTTACGACCACGCTTAGCATCGGTTTATGCTAACACTCCAGTTCTAAGCTCTACATTTCTTCTTTTTTTTAACAAATATGAATTACTTATTCCCCAGTTGACTATATGTAGCATTAATAATGATCACACGCATAAATGTGTAACTGCATGAGGATTAAGACAGGCTAGATTGCTTTCAAACAGATTATATCATCATGTTTTATGCTGGACAAACGAATGCATGTTCAGGTTAAACAGCTTCCTGTCGCTTCATCTTTCCATGCAGTGATTGTGTTCAGCTGAGAGATTAGATGACATCTTGCCTTGTGCCTTATTAGGATAGACTCAAAGATACTCCTCGAGGGATCAAATAAAGATGGCATCAGTTAATCCAGCATTTCAATTACAAGCTGTCATTCAGACAGAGGACTCTCTAGGGCTGGGAGTGGATACAGAACAGGGTCCATTCAAAGTGTCATCCCATATGGAGCAATTCAGTTTGAGTTTAGACAAGCTTTTGTATCAGAAGTGGTGCAAAATGGTAAGTTTGGATTAGAATAGTTAAAGTTTCTCTTTTTAAGAAGACATGAACTTATAGCATCATTTAATGGAAATGTGGGAAGTCTTTATACATGTCTCATAATGAAAATAGGCTTCTCTAGACTAACGATGAGGAATTAGATTTTAACAAAATCCAATCCTTTATCTCTTATGAGACAAAAAACTAATCACAGATTAATGTGAAATAATTTCCTCTGATTTGTGTTTCTATAACAAGATGGATACAATCCAAGCAACTTTGTTTACAGATTAATCTCCATGGCAACTGCATCCACTGGTTAAATGAGATGTTTCACCTTGTTCAAAAAGTAAGTAAAGCTCAGAGAATCTGCTCCTCCTCATCAAAAGGACTCAGCTAAGGTGGTTTAAGCATCAATGCCTCCTGATGGCCTCCCTCTAAATGTATCCCAGGCATGTTCCTCTGGTATGGGAACCTGCAGACCCAGAACCCCTGGTAAGGATTATATATTAGATCATCTGCACTGGGACCCCCCAGGAGGAGCTGGAGAATGTAAAGCAGCAGAATAATGGATTTAAAAAAAAAAGTTTATCTTTTATTTTCAAGCATTTTGTTGGATTCCTCCTTTTGTCTTACTCATACTTTTTTCCCTTCATGCCTTTAGTCGATTCAACAAACCCAGAACCAGAAGCAGCCCCATGATAAAACCTCCTCCATGTCTCACTGTTGTTCCCATTTTGGTTCCCCATAAATTTACTTTACATATTTTTGACATTAAAAGATTAGACCTGCCTGTGTCCCTTTTATTATTACTAAATAGTTCCCCCTAAAACCACAATTTTCTTATTCAAATGAAGCTGAAGTTCTCTAAATGTTTTAAACGACTGCTTTCCTCAATTTTGAGTAAAAAAGAGTCGAATTAGGTTTGATTTAGCGCCTCCTTTTAAAGTTTACTCGGGAAATTGCGCACAAATCTGAGGCGTAAACGCGCGGAAGGTGTCCCACATGAGCGTCAGACTCCCCACACCACCACCCCTCCCAGCTGAAGGAGCATCCTATAGGCTAATCAGGTGGTAGTTTCTATCCAGCCTCAGCATCCGCCGCCTCCCAGAAGAGGAAAGCCGACAGCCGGTCGTACGTGTGAGGTGTTTTTTTACTCCCTTCTCGCCCGCTAACACGGTGGAAATGTCGGATATCGTGTGCCTTCTCGTCCCGCTGCTGATGCTCACCGGGTCCACCTTCCAGGCGGACGTGAAGAGCGTCAAAGAGGCGGAAAAAACGGGGAATTTCATGGAAGACGAGCAGTGGCTGTCCACCATTTCACAGTACAGCCGCAAGATCAAGCACTGGAATCGCTTCAGAGATGTAAGTGTTGACTGGGAGAATGCGGTAGCTGAAGGGGGGCAGACGCACTGTCATATTTGCGCTAGAATCCAAACAAACTTGGTGTTTTTTAGTATGAACCAAACCAAGAATTAAAATAAATAAATAAAAACACCAGAGATTCCAACCCCACGTTTGTTTATATGCTTTTATTTTTAATGTAACTTCTTCTCGTGGTGTCCAAATTGAGCTTTAATCAGAAAACGTCCACAGGATGAAGCCAGCTCAAGTTCCGCCTGCGAACACAAACCATGTATCACTGTCTGATCTGTTTGAGTCTTTTTCTAAATAATCTGTGAGCAGCAGCAGAGGCCCAATCCATCACACTGCCCTTAATTCTCTGATGTGTTTCCTCACTGTGTGGCTCAGGACTGTCTCCAGAGATCCCACAAACAACAGAATTAAGCAATTAGAAGAGAGGCCATTGATTGATTGATGTGCAGCTATTGAACAGACTGAACTGGGTTGCTGGGATTGATTAAAGCCTGCAGTCTATGCCCAGTGATGAATTGCTGTGTCTGTGGATGTATGGATGCCGCTCTGCCTCCAGCTCTGTGAAATGATTACTAATGATCCCAACAGGATTTGGACAGTGTATTGCAGTTGGATTAAGTTCCATATGACCCACGTTAATTGGGTTTTAATTGATCCTGTGAGGCTGCTGCAACTGATATGCATCAATATTGGATTAGAAATGTTAGAAGCTAAATTCATCTGCACGAGAACAAAAGCGGATCAGTTCAGGAGGAGAGGATGAGCATCTCTGGTGTCACTTTTTTTTTTTAAAATCAATATTTATATAAAACTCAAACTGGCACCCACCAGTCTGAGTTTGACTACAATCTGGAGTTGTGATGAAGTTGTAGGCATGGAAAGATTAAATGGGAATTTTTGTGGGATTATAACTCAGCTGTATATTTGCTTTGATCCAAAATGTTCATTTCACCCACAGAAAGCACATCATGTGTGGCTTTACAGAAAGAAAACCCTCCAAACATCAGTAATTAAAACAGGATCACAACTATACGTCTCTTTGATTCACTTTCCTTCAGGGGTTTCCTTTAAATACCCCACCTGCTCTGCTTTTCTAGGTTTCTCAGTTTCACATCAAACACCCCCCCCCCCCTCCACCACACACAGTCATCACTTTCATCTGCACACAAATGTGTACAGAAAAGTGATTCAGTATCATTGTGAATCTGTTTTTTTTAAGTCAGGGCTGTTGCAGCAGTGCTCTAGAAAGTGGTGTCGTTTCTGGTGATCGCAAAGATAACAGGAAAAAAACATCTGAGAAGAGAACCACTAAACCTCCCGAGGGAATCGCCAATAGAAACCGCTTTGATTTCATCCTGCTGCCGTAGCAACAGCAGTCTCTGCGCTGGAGATGGAGCATGGATCACTGGGAGTTTGATGACTCTATCCCCTATTCGGTCGTGCTTCAGGGTGAAAAGTGTAAGCATCTTTTAGTGAGGTTTCTCCACAAAACCATGAACCTCCATTAGTATTATTTTTATTTTAATTAGTTTTTAGCGCTAAATACAATGCAGACTTAATTGGCTGTGCTTTAAGTTTGCCTTTGATCTAAAGAAAATAAAAAAAAATAAACAACTAGAAAATTTGCAGTTGGGAATTGGTTGATGTGTAAATTACTGCCAATGACACACTTCTAAGTATTCAGGGTATATAAATTGATGTTGACGTGTACATTCCTCTGAGAGTTAGTTGCTGAATATTGTAAGTCTGGAAGGCAATAATCAAAGCCACGCAACATGAAAGACGAGCTCTTGCCGTCTCCCTTTTGCATGAATGCACACAGATAAACACAAGCGTTCCCATGCATAAACACGCAGCACAAACTGTAGGCTGTGCAGAGCACACTGTAAATATTTCATATTTATTCTTCCTGAGAATGTAAAAGCAGAATCGGGATAAGAGGCTTTTTTCACTTCCAGTTTAAAAAAACATAGCTCCCACACTCCAATTCGATTTATTCTACAGGAAGACAAGGCGATTAAATTTAACAGTAACAGTCAACAAATAATAGAAGGGGATACCTTCAATCCTTTAATCTGACAGGTGCACTCAACATTTCATTCCACTAATGCACCAAATCCTTGGGAAAAAAAAAGATAAACTGGGCAGCTAAAGGCAGTCATGGGAAATGAATGCAGATTTCTTACTTTACCAAAAATAATAACACTCTTATTGTCTTTTTTATTAGATTTTTAGCAAAACATGCCAAAAACAGACTCAGATTTTAGCTGATGTTCACTAATTACACATTTTTGTGAAAGGTCTAATAATTTTGACAAATATGTTTAAGTGATGGATTTGTTTTGTTCCTGCAGTGTTTAAAACTTTAGCACAACTGACATTTTGAATATATGAGACAGTAAGTAAGTTAAATATTTAGTTTTACTGCCTCCCCCTAACAAGGTTGATTAGGGACTACTGTAATGTGCACGTAGCTGCAAATGTACAATTGTAGTGTAAATTGTACAAGAATGTACAAATTGCCCCAAATAGTTTTAAATCAGTGTGGCTTTAAATGATCACAATAACAATTTTATTGATGAAAGGTATATTTATTCTGTGTTGAAAACGTGCTTTTTTTGTCTAGGCTAAATTTACACACATCTTGTGGCGTTTTTAAAAGTCAGCTCAAGAATGGGGTAACATTTTTTATGAATATCTGGATATCTGAGCTTTCGTAGCAGCTTTTCTCTGTTTTATTAAGGGCTCTGCAACTCTGCCCATGTTTTGCTCACCACTAAACAGCTACCTATGTCATCAATTAGTAACTGCAATCTACTAAAAGTGTGTTTTCTGAATATTTTAGATATACAGAATCAGAAAACATCTGCCATAAGATCTTTGTGATTTGAAGGCAAAGTCTACTGGTGAATAACATATATATACCGTATTTCTGAAGGTATTCATTCAGAATGTAAAACAAGGATGGAAACTAGTAAATCACAGGATCATGATAAACGATCTAGTGCTCTGGGCTTCCCTTGATGCTTTTATTCATTCTTTTGACGAGCTGCATCACAGCTTAGTGTGTTTTTGAAATAAATGCAACCTGCTTTCCAACCCTGTGAGTAATCATTTTAAATAACTATGATTATAATTTCTTTCCATATTAAAGCAGCCCTAAAATGGTCAAGAACAGAAATGTTTTGGTCAGTTCCACAAAAAATTCGTAGAGAATGTTTGTTTTTTCTTCACTTTGCTTTGTTTAGGATCAGTTATCAGCATGACTGACTGTTATTGATAATAACAACCTTTTGATGACCCCAAAAAGGAAGAAAATTAAAGTACACTCACATGTCAAAAAGTATTTAAATAAAGATTGTTGAATTTGTATGCATTAAAATCCATTTAATATGTGAACAGAATGTAAAATCACCACATTAAACAGCTGTGATGTTCTGTTTTGCTGAGCTAACACCAGTGTTTACAAATGGATGCTCATTAAGACATGCCAGTGCACGCTATCTTTGCTGTTTGTGTGCGTCCCGCATGCCAACGCGAAGATGCCGGAGAGGATTCATTACTTATGAGGTGATTTCCTCTCGTATCCTGCGCTGTCGGTGCTCGGTAAATCCTTATCTTAAAAATGCACGCCTCAACAGTCAGACAGCTCTGCAGCATCCAGTGCCAATCCTAAGCACCTGTTCTGCATTTACTTCATTTTTAATGAGCAGAAGAAGAAAAACCCTGAGCCACGCAAATCAAACATCAGATCCCTTGTTGATGTTTGATTGCAGAATAGTTGAAGGGTCAGAGTTTTTAATATGATATGTTTTACTTTAAGGGTTCAGAGTTTTTAATATGATATGTTTTACTTTAAGGGTTCAGAGTTTTTAATATGATATGTTTTACTTTAAGGGTTCAGAGTTTTTAATATGATATGTTTTACTTTAAGGGTTCAGAGTTTTTAATATGATATGTTTTACTTTAAGATAACAGAATTGTTTACCTGAAGCTCTTTTTGGCATCAAACAATGTTTGTAGTATTTCTGTTTTTGCATTCATCCCTTTACCATGGATAATGGAATTTGTAACAGTACAGCCAAATACTCCATTAAAGTCCATCTAGATGATCAGTAAATTATCAACACTGGAGCTCAGTCTGGCTCAGCGACCCCACGTTCCCTGACGTTCAAATAGACTGCCTCTGATGCATTAGTAATACGAACAAAGATAAAGGCTTATCAGAAGCTCATTAGTCTCTCTAGTCATGCTCTAGCGTGAGTCATTCCTTATCATTTCCCAGATTCGTTTTGTGGCCTCAAACATCCAGAACTCTGAGGCGAGGCAGATGGACTGCATCTTAATCACCTCCCAACTGTTCTGGGACGGGTGGTCTGGTCGTTCAGGGCTTGGACTGACTACTGGTGCTCTGTGGGATGTCTTGGCTGGTTGGTAGCGGCGTAACTGGGCTGAAATTTAGCAGAAAAAAAAGAGAGAGAAAAATAACAGCCTTTCATCGTGACGAGCACAGATGTTGTAAGGACAAATGATGAAATTTTAATGTCTTGTGAGGTGTAATTGTTTGCTAAATGCTCCAACAATAGCACTCGTTTTATTTCTAACCCATGTTATCAAATGTAATCAGCAAATTATAATGTTTCCCTTGATTGCTTAGAATGCTATCTGACTTTATTTGACTGCTTAAAACATTAGTTTGACACAGATTTTTTAAAAACAATTTTCAGTAAAGTTTCTTATACGAACATTTCACATCCACCATTAGAGCGTTCGTATTCCAGATAGGTTGTTTGCTGCAGAGAGGACGAGGCCTTCAGATTCTAGTTATTATTAAAATAAAATCCCTCTTAAATCCATTCACGTGGGACGTCAACTTACTTAAAAGATGCAAAACTGGACCTTTAGGCAGGCTCAGTGAAACCGCAGTAGCTCTTCCTGCACATCAACACACCTGAACTCGAGTGAGATTAAATCACAGCCGCGTGAGATCAGAACCTGTAGGTCCAGTTGCTCAAACAAAAGATTCTGATTAACTCAGAGGGGAAAAAACATTCAAGTGGCTGAAAATAACAGCTTCAATCCAGTTGTTCAAACCCCCAGTTGAGGTCTTGCTGGGAAGGTGTTAACGTTAATCAAACCCTGAATGACGTATGTTTTATACACATAAACTCATGTGTACGTGCTTCTTTTATTATGCATGTTTCAAAAAGAGCTGCAAGGAGAATTAAGAACCAACTCCAGATAAAATCTTTGATTCACCACTTGATCATAACTTACTGCTGTAAGCATGGCAGGTTTGCTACTGCAACAAGAAGCTGCAATAGGAGTACATTTTTTAAGGGATTCTTATCTCGTCTCCTCTGAAGCAAACACAAAATAGTGTAGCAGCAGAGTGGTGTCCCTCAAGGCAGGACCCCCAACATTTAGAAACTGCTGGGGTTGGTTGCTTGAGGCTAAAAACTATGAGGTAGATTGTGACTCTTATTCAGTTACCTTGTTTTAGACTCAAATCATTGACTGATTCTCATCTGTCTTGTATCTCTCACCTAGGCAACTTCATTGATTTTCCATTGTTGTACAAGTGTTTTTCTGTGGAGCTCGGTGTCTTTAGTGAAGTGCGAAGTCTCTGGCTGTTTGTACCAGATTCTCTTGCGAGCTGCAGACTGTTTTCTTATTCCTCCACACGGCCCCAGAAGGCACAAGGGTCACTGTTTATTTATAGATGTTGAGCGCAGAGTACAGAGACATTTTGTGGGACAAGAGTGATTTTTTTAGGCTAAATCTGTCTGTGTGGTCTGTGTTTTGTGAAATCACAAAAAGGAAAGTTTTCAAACTCACAAGATAGCGTCAAAATGTAAGTGTGTTTTTTATTTAATTCTTTAATAAATATCTGTTTTCTTGTTTGAGTAATATTGTTCTTGGTCAATTGACTTGTCCCAGCTATCAGGGCAGGGGACACTGTAAACAGAGCACCAGTTCAACACAAGGCCATCACACATAAGTAGGCATGACATACACGCCTACACTGGGAACTCACTTGGCTGCGACTGTTGGCGACAAATTGTGAACAAGAAGTTTCCAGAATGTCTCTGGAAATTTGAATGTGTGCAAAAAATGTGAGTGACGGTTTTCCTCTGACACATGAGCAACTGGAGCCCTTGAGTCAGAAAGCGGGAGATAGGGATATCGGTCAGATACTAAGGTCATTTACTCATATTCACACTCATAAAAGTACTCCAGTACTATGAATACTTTACTATTTAACGTAGCGTGATGCTCAGCTCTCAGTTGAGCTGCAGTGAGAGACAAGAGCAGCTAACTGGAGCTAACTCTGAAGCAGATGGAGTCAACATGTGTTGTAGTAATGTAGTAGTTGTTTTTTTGTTGCAATAGTATACACACAATACTGACGTTTGGTTCGGTAAAGTACCAGTTATCTGCTCGTAATGCCTGATCAATTCCCAAAGCATTAGCATGTTTAATTTAGCTGCTAATGATTTGCTAACAGCTACACAGAAGAAACCTGTAGAGCTGATTAAAGTTTCTACATCAACCTCTACTTGAGATTAAAGTGACTTTTTATGTTATAGTGATCAACCAGCTGACAGAGCCTCTGTTGTTGTCACATGACCTGCTGATGATGATCAGTTATTGTGTTTAAAAACTATATTTAAAAAGACAAAACTAATATTTGACTTATTTTTCTGTCGTACCAAAATAGATCAATGGCATTTATTAGTACTCGTATCAGTACTTTTTATCAGCAATACTAATACTCGTACTTGATTTGAAAAAATCTGGTATTGGTGTATCTTTAGTGGGAGACATGTGAGGCAACTTTGGAAAGGGTCGGCAACCTAAATACAAATAAAATTAAGGTAAATTGCAAGTAAATTGATACATATAATACTTTTGTTTGCAATTCCTTCATAAGTCCGTCATGACTTGGCCACTTATAAAATATCTTCCAAAAGTTTTTGTACCCAATGGAGTGTGACTCCAACTGATATTTTGCATATTTTCTTTGCAATTTTGTGTCTCCAACTTGTCACCAACAGTCACAGCCGCCTGGAGTCATGGAGAAAACCTATGCAATCAAATAGAGGAACATGCAACCTGCAGAAAGACCTGCACAGCTGTTTATCTCAGGTCCTTCTGCAGGTTATCTGGATAAACGATGACTTGACAAACAAAAATAATCAATCTCATCCCTAACTTGTCAAACACTAAAACACACTTGTTTGAAAGCTGTAAGAAAAGACATGAGCAATTTGGAATAAAAGCTGTAAAACTGCTTAGTTTAACTGAGATGATTAGCTTACGACCCCAAAATTATTAGGTTAGATTTAGTTTTAAAAATACTAGGTTGGTTTTAATAAAGTCTTTAATCAATATAATTCCATTACGAAAAAATATTTTACACAATTTGTTCCCTGTGTTACCAAGAAGACACGTCTATTTCAAGAAATTGTTTTGGTTTTTTAAACTGTCCTTCTGAAATGTGTTAATAAAGATTTGACCTTATGTGTTTAAAAACTGACCAGAAATGATCAACCGTTTTTAAAAAGCAACTTTAAGACACTGAAGGAACCTCATGTTTAGTTAAAAACAAACTCAAGATATTATCATTCTTGGAAGAAAATCAAAAGATCAGAGGAAAGGAAACCATTTAAAATAGCGGAAACATTTTCCTCCATGATTTCTCATGAAAACAGCCATTTGTTGTCCTTTCTCTCATTTCAACTATTGATCAGGTTCTCAAAACGCTTTAACCTTTGCTTCACCTTTTGTTTAGCTAGTAAATAAAAGCTCTCTTGCATAAACCTCTCAGCTCTGGTGCCGCTCTGCAGCTGTGAAGCATCAGCTCAAAGCCCTGCTGCTTGCGGAAATAAGAAGGCTCGCGTCTCGTGCCCTGCAGCCCAGTGTGCATTGAAGATAAGAGCATATATAAAATGGGAATATTGTTGAGGGGGGTTTTGTTTTATCTCAAGCGTGCTGCGTGTGACACCAAAGCTGTGAACAGTGAGTGAGTGCTGATGGGAGCTTCAGTGTGGGAGGAATTGAACTGATCCTGTATAGCGTTATATATTACACTACAGACAACCTCAGGGTGGGAAAATCAGTTCATCTTTGGAGGTATTTTTCAGACTTCTACTACAAAAACATCCAGCAGATTTTAACTTTGGAAATATGCTTCCATTAAACGTGTCTCATGTAAAATAAAACATCAGCACATAAATATCTTTTAAATGTTTCACAAACTTCTTTTGCTTCAAGCGGATCTGTTTTTGCCGAAGGGGAGAGGACTGAAAAGAAGTTGGAATGGGATGTTGCAGCAGTAAATCCAGCATGGCGTCTGGAGACTTTAACATGACTGTCGGCCCAAAGCGCACCTAGCCCGTGTGCATCTTTCCTTAGACGAGAAGATGGTTCCTTTAGATTTAATATAAATATTTTATTAAGTGCTGCAATGCAAAACAGGCTTACTTTCTACTTTTTAGGACAAAGAAATTAAGAAAAGAGCCACTAATCAGTTTAAGGAGGAAGGACTTGTTATTAAATTTAGCTTCTATTGTTGTCTGCATTCAGAAAATGTTATAAATCTCAATTTCAAAGACTTTGCTTTTTCTCATGAACACGTTTAAATGTGAGAAATCAAATGAAACATTTAAGATGTTTTCTAGCATTTTTACCTCTAATGACAAAAAGTCATTTTGTTGGCATGTATTTTCATTTGAGGGTCATTTCTTTGTAAAATGGTTTTAAAAAGTTGACGCCAGTGATGTTATGGGCTCTACTAGAGTCGATTGGGCTTTTTGGATGAATTTAGTTAATTTCTAAAAACATTCAATAACAATGCAACCAATTTCAGAGCTAATTAATTGGGATCTTTTTTCCAACCAGAAAATCAAATCAGAGAATACAATTTTCATCAATATAATTAGAGTTTCTGCTGTTAAAGTGTTATTGTCTCGTTATCTTTTGGACAGCACACAGCTTTGAGCTGTGAACTTTCTTTAGTTAAACTTTTTGCTGTGTTTTAGGGGATTTGTATCAAATGATGCTGGTTGTTAGATAGTCACTTCTGACTTGTTCAGTTAGAAATGGAAAAACATAAGAGGACATAAAACAAGAGGACATTATAATACTCTATATATTATATTGTTTTAACTTTGACGCATTTAAAAACTGAAAACTATTTTTATATTTATGCTATCATAAATAATAAACATAGATCTGAGTGAGTTTTTTCCTTTTATAAATTGTGCGTTTGTTGTTGTGTATTGTGTCGTTTGTGAGATTTTATGTTATTGTGTTTTGTGAATCTACTGAAGGACAATATTAACAGTAATTGCGAGAAAAGGTTGAGAGTGAACCTTCATAACTCTTACAGGAGGGTGTTATTACCGTGCTCTTTGTTACAGATGACGCAGCGATGCACTCTGCAGCCATCGTGAGCAAACCCTTCTGGGTAATCACAGCAAACCCAGGGTTCAGCTGACATTTAATAACGCCTGTCAGTCATGCACAGGATTTGTTATATAGTGACCATTCACTTCAACCACTTTCCTGTTTGTTCACCTTTGCAGATCTCCAGGTGCTGCTGCATATGTGTCCCTCCCTGACAGATATAAGGAGTTGTGATTGTGTTGTAGTTTCCTCAATCGATTAAAAAAAAAGAATAAGGAGATCATTTTGATGTTATCAGTTTAATCGCATCCTTGTGTTTTCATCTCTCAGGTTTTAATCACTTGTTTTAAAACCTTATCATTGTAGTCACGTCTGAGTGATACAGCCTCTTCTCCGCGTGCCAGCCTCGTCGCCTCGCTCCATGTTTCATGCTCACTTTCAGCGTTCACTCAAGAGAATTTATTTTCCCTGAATACATTTTCCGCAGCCCCTCTTTTATAAAATATCATTGATTTTTCAGTCTTGTCAGCGCAGCAGGATGGTTTCCTTATCTGCGCTGGCAGGAGCACAAATACAGAAAGGCTGCTAAATAATGCAGGAGCCACACCATCAATAAAAGAGACACAGGAGGCATCAGATTAACGGCCAGGTCGTAAACTATTTCAGGTCTCACCCTGCTAATGTGTGACTCCATCAGGCTCAACAAGGTTGAACTACATAACCGACAATCATTCATGAAGCTTGTGAAGGCGGCGCACTGGAAGTGGGTTGTTTTTGGTCACAGGAGCTGAAATGAGCTGCAGATTATAGGAAGAGCCTGATGAAAATAATCAAACTGTGAGGGTCAAAGATCCACGAGTGCTTCTTATTTCTAGCGTTGTTTGGGGATTTATCACCTTCAGGGGAGCTGTTTGGCACTCATTCATTTGCGTTCATTACCATAAATGTTTATGAGTAAGTCAGCGCTAAGGAAGGGAGGTGGCTCCCTGTAAATATCTCCAAATGACTCATGTTTATTATATCAGACGCAGACAATACGCTTCAAAAGTGTTACACCACCTCCTGTGGGATTTCCTTTACATCCAGAGCAAATCGAAGCATAAATGTGTGTTTTATTGAATTTCGATGCTTTGAAATGTGAGATTTTCTCTCATTATCCTACAGTTTGTTTTATTTTTTCCAGAATAAAAGCTTGTTAAAAAAGGGGAATATTCTAAAACATGTTTTCAGTCAAAGCTGTTATAGTTTTCTCTTGTATTTTATTAGAAATTGACTTTTTTCCTGCTTAAAATAAATCTAACTGAATAGAAAAATGAATGTTTCATGTAACAAAGTAAAAGTCTTTCTTGTAGCCATGCAATATCCCTAAATTCAGTTTTGTATCTGTAATTACACTTTTATTATCCACTAATATTGACTCTTTTCTCTCCCTTTTGCTATCGTTTCATCAGGAGGTTGAGGTCAGTTCTCCTTCCTTTCTTTGCAACTCTCCTCTATTCGCCTTTGTATAACATCTCATTCATTTATGACCCATTTCCTTATCTTTCTGTGCATCTCCTGGTCTCTATTCATCTCCTGCAATTTAATTAGAACGAATAATGGCCTAATTAAACGGTGAAAATGACGGTGCACTTAAAAGACACCTCACCACCGACACCATATGTCTCACTTATAGGCAGAGTGCTGATTTTGTCGGGTTCGTTTCCATGCAGAAGGCTCAGAACACCGTGGAGCTGTCTGTCCTCGTTTTTACTCACTTATCATGCCATTATTTTTACTGTGCTGTGATATTTTCCTCCCTGTTCCTGCTCCTGTGTGATGATGCTCATGTGTCTCACTATCAGTGCCAGCAACACTGTGTGCTTTTTATTACCTGCAGCTGCAGCTAACAGATCGTTTGGTTTTTTTCTCGTGTTTCTGCAGGATGATTACGTGCGTACCTGGGATGAAAATCAAGGCTCTAATGACAGTAAGATTCACACCATTTTACTTTGTTCACACTGTATTTTTGGTTAGGTACCGGTAATTTTTTTGCTAATTTTATACTTTTTTCCCCACTATATCCAAGTCTTAGAAACAAGAAAGAGAATACAGTGGCTATAGCCAGACTCTTTGAATAAATCATGGCTGCAAACAAACAGACCCAGATATCATTAATTTGGTTTAATTCAACATTCTTTCACTGCTCTGATGCAAGAATCAGCACAACGTCCGTATTAAGGAGGAACTTCTACTCTATTCATATTTCATTATGTTGTTTTGAGAAATATTTTATGGGATTTTAATTCAAATGAATCATTTATAATCCAAAATCTTATCTAATTTATATCATGACATGCATAATTCAGTAGACAACTTATTAAATCTCAAAGATGCATGGTTACTATTTGAAAGGAACATACAACACAAAGCCTTTGTTGCTCTTTATAATGTGCTAACTTACAAAATGTGGGTATTCTAGCAGCAACTCGGTGTCCTCACTATCTTCATTGACTAGACATGTTAAACATTAAGTTAACCTCACCCCATCAGCGCCTCCTTCTGCTTCCTCCTTCTCTTCTTTCTGTTCTGGATTGAGAATTCTGAACGTCTCAGGTCTCCTCGTTGACTCTTGCTCCAACTGCAGCCATAATTGAGTCTCTGCCAGATGATGTCACGGCATAAAGCCGTACGCTCAAACACTGACGCTTGATTTGCAGCTTGAATGAAGTCAGCTGAGTGCATTAATGCGATTTTAGAGCTCTTAATGAAGGGCTAATTATGGTTTCTTCTCAAGAACAGACAGATAAGTGAAGGCATGAGAAGAGAAGATGGGAGCTAATGTGTTTTGACTTAGTATTAAACGAGTGGTGCCACCAATATTTCTGCCAGCTGAAATGAACATAAGGAAAACCCTGGAAAGGGGATGAAGATAAGATAAACAAAAACACCTTTAAGAGTTTTAAAAGATAAAACACCGTGTTCCAGGATCAGAACTGGTCTGAGCCACTTTATTCGATTAAGATTTTTTTTAAAAGTCACCAAAAAAAAAAAAAAAAAAGAAATGCTCAAAATAACTGAATAAACAGTTTATATCAGATATCTTATATCTTTGGGAAAAAACTGACCAATGTGGACTCTGATCTTATTCCTAACAGCTGTGATGGAAGAACCCAGAACCTTTCTCGCTCCAACAAACTCACAAACATCCAGTTCTCTTCAAAATAAAGCGCCCAGAAACAGTAGGAAAAACCTGCTCAAACAGAATAGTAGTTTTCTGTTGGTTTTCAGTGTTAAAATGCATGTTGAACATTTACATTGTAAAGAACATGTTTTTTTTTTTTGCTCTTTGCACATTGATTAAAACAGGAAAGCAGGATTGTTGTCATCATATTGAGGAAGTGACAGATCTGATAAGACGAGATCCAATACAGACAAGAGCTGAGTCAGCAGTTATCACACTACAGCACAAACACAGCATGCAGCTGGACAAAGCATACAGGATAGAGCAGACCTCAACGTACTGTTTTATGCTCCCAAGTAGTAAAAAAATACATATATGTACTCAAAATTCAAAATTTTAAGGTGCAATTTTAAGAGACTATCTGTGTTTAAAGGGAAATAAATCAAACTTTATTTTCAAGATGTTTTTTAAGCATTAATGAATCAGAAAATTAAGGGTTTAAATCCCTGACAGGTAAACTTAATGAGTGTTTTTATATATATATATATATATATATATATATATATATATATATATATATATATATATATATATATATATATATATATATATATATATATGTGCCATTTTTGGAGCTCATTAGCTCAAGTTGGTCAAAGAAAGTTTTTTTCTGTTCAACAAGATATAAAAATGGTAACAGTTTATTTAAATTAATCCATATCCTAACATGAGTCATTTGACTTGTTACTCAACTAGAACATTTAAAGCCACACAGTCCAGTTCTAATTTAACCTCCTCTTCCTGAATCCTTCCTGTTCTTAAGGTGGTTGTCATAGAAATGGAACAACTCTATTTTTTTAAGGTTTCCAAGCATCAGAAGTTTATAGTTCTTTATTTATGAGGACCTGTGCTAGATAATCTTTAATAGGGTTTAATCATTTTTATTTCTACTCTCTATCATTTTTCAGTCATTAAATAAAAGGGTGCGTTTCTGATTAATGCATTTTTATTTTGCCTGGTGATAAGAGCTTCTTGCCCTCAGAGCTCAAGGCTTGTACAGACAATAACACTGTATTAGAGCAACGTAAAGGTGTGAAATCTTGTGCAATATTCTTTTCTTTCTTTTGCAACTTTTTTTTTTTTTTTGCAGAACTTGAACAATAATCACTGTTGTCAGGAGATATTCATCATCGTTTATGTTAATCTGTAAGGAATGTTAAGGTTTTAGAATGTGCTTCCAAAAAGAAGCACTGAATTTCACACTGAGTCTTTCTGTCTTTTGACATGAGTCTACCTCCTGTCATTGATCTGCCTCCGTTTATAGTAGCCTAATGAAGCGAAGAAGTACAAGGAGATCTGTTTCTCCCAGACGTCGCTAAGTCATTGTGATGTGTTTAGTCCGGCGCTTCGGGCATCATTTCTCAGCCAGGCAGCACCACATCGCTCCACATCCGTGCAGAGGAAGTCAGAGCTCTAGAAATGTCAACACTCCAAAGCCGACAACAGACCCAAGTGTGCATTTGCATTCAGGCACCTTCCTGGCTGCCTACTCTTAAGTCAGCACCGCTCTGAGTGAGGGGGACGTTGAGGTAATTTGCTGTTGATTTCTGCAGTTGATTCATCAATCTAGCCACTGATTGAATCACCTCACGCTTAGACAGTAAACACTGCAGGCGAGCTCTTGTAATTTAGGCTTGTAAGAACAAACAAGTGTACAGACGCACACACGCTGAAGCACACCAACACCCAGAGGCTCGTGTGCCGCACTCAGAAAAGACCTGATTCTTTTACACTTTCCAGTTAAAAAAACTGGATCTTTAGAAGCCAATATCAGCCAGAGAGGCCAGGTGAATGGTGAATAGACACTTTGCAGCAAATCACTGGCTTTAAATCAATAGCAGATAGTGAGGAGATACGAGAACATGCTGAGTCCACACTCTGAGGTTTAGAGTTTAACACCTCTTGACGCTGCTGATAGAGATACAGCATTGTGAAAAAGTATTTTCCCCTGAGACACACTTCAGTTTTTCAAATCAGCAAATAAATTTCAATATCTGAAAAAGATAACCTGAGTTCAAACAAAAGCCACTTTTCAAATGATGATTTATATATTAAGGAAAAAAACTATTAACTAACGTCGCTCTATATAGAAAGTAAACGTCTTTGTAAAATCATGAATTCAAAATGATTAAATAGATTGTTTAGAGAGTTAAATTCAGTTTTACTAACTACACACAAATGACTACCAGAGCTGTAGAGTTAAGAAATCACTTTGACCTGTCTGACAGCATAAAGTAGGCTAAAAGACCTCAAAAAGCAACATATTGTGGCCTCTTCAAATGAGAATTTCAAGAACAAAGGAACCCAGAGCATAATCTAAAGTGCTGCAGACCTCACTAGGTGAGGGTTAAGGTCAGAGTTCATGATTCAACAATAAGAAAAAGACAGGGGGTTAATAAGGATTGAACCACTGAGCTCAGGTCTGGGCGGTTTCAGGACCTGGGTGACTTGTAATTGATAGAACAATGAATTCTGCTTCTACCAGAAAACCCTGAAGGGGTATGTCTAACCTTTGACCTTAAACAGGCTGGAAAACCCTCCAATGTGGCTGAATCTAAACAATTCTGTAAAGAAGAGTGGAACAAAACAATGAGAGAGATTACTAGTTATCACAAGCACTGGATTGTAGTTGTTGTTGCCAAGAATGTCACAACCAGTTATTACGATTAAAGGGTAATTACAGGGCCAGGTGGGTTTGGACAGTTTTTTCCACTTAATGAATGAAATCATCATTTTAAAGCTGCCTTCTGTATTTACTCAGGTTATCTTTGTCTGATATTGAAAATTGTTTGTTGAGCTGAAATATTTTAGGGACAAAAAAGCAAAAACAGAAGAAACGTAAAGGGTAAATACTTCTTCACAGGTGGCTATAGCTCATACATACAGATCTAATGGTGGTTTGTCACCCAAAATCTGCACAGAAACTCAAGATAAACCAGTAGCTCTTTTATTTTTATTGGAAAAACACAATCCCAATCCTCCACAGACTTCAACCTCTCACCTATTGAACTTTACAGCAAACACTTCTCTCTTTTGTCCGACCACATGCAGTTTCTTCTAAAAAATCAGCTCCAGTTTTTCCCTTGTGTTCAGTCCCTCAGTGTACCAAAATGAACCCTTTGATTTTTGTTATTTTACTCATTTTAAAAAACGAGATCTATCAAAAATAATTCGTTCCAATGATCTACCGGTACTCATTTTCCTCTTAATATTTCCAAACAACTAAGATGTGCTACCTTGAAGATTACAGACTGCTGATGACATTAGAGGCTGAGTATATAGCAGATAAATGGTCCGATGAAGAGGATGAGGCTTCTGTTATCCTCAGTCTGTAGGAAGAAAACCCATGCAAATCAGGACTGGAATTGACAAAATCACCAATAGGTCTAATCAGGAGAGTTTTACTGCTGCAGATATTTGTCTAATATCAAAAGAAAAAGAGTTTGGGGAAGTGAAAATTGAAGCGGGTGCATCTAGGGATTGAACGGAGAGAAATGCATGAGGAGAGGATGAAGGAATGTGAAAAACGTGGGAGAAATGCCAATTTGTGAACGCAGTCGGACAACGGGGGGTTTTCAAATACAGTGAGGGAGAGAGTTCTGAGGAGCAGCAGATTGAACTGCAAATCACAGTCAACCAAGAAATGATTCCCAGACCGCGGAGAGCCTGTTGCTATGGAAACGTCATCATTGCAGGCACCGCTTTAATCCGTGGAAGCTTGTTAAGTTAACATGAGGCTCAGGCAGCCACCTTATGCTTCTGCACTCACAACACAACACCGTGCCAACATTGTAGCTGCTCACTAGGAATGAGATTTACTCAAAAATGTTTTGTTATTAGAAGGTGGGATTATTCTCTGTAGGCACTTCTTTTTTTTATTTCTTGAGCATAAGTACAAGTTTAAAGAGTTTTGTCTTATTATATCAGTTTTACTCATGGAGTAGTGGAATGCTGATTCTGCTGGTTTGCACATGTGGAAGTGAAAAATCAAACCTGCAAAAAAAAAAAAAGAAAAAAAAAAGGGAAGCAACAAAAGAGGAAAGAACTGAGAAAGGGCAAAAAGGGGTGAACACTAAGATACACAATCAAAGCCGATTGGGATAAGGAGCGATCCAAGTGTAAGACTCCAGCGTTGACGGTCTAAATGGATGAGAGGCTCTGAGGCTTTAATGTCCAGCAGCAGAGCAGTCAGCCTGTCGGTTCCACAAGCAGCTCGGTCCTGACACTGCGTTGTATTGTTTCGGATTTGCTTCTCAAATCAGATATCCGTCAGTTTGCTTCCATAATCCTTCAGATTCTGCAGCATTAATGTATTCGCTGGGTAAGGACAGGAGAGGGGATGATAAGCCTGCCAGCTTAATGATAATAGTGCCATAAAACAGCACAGAGTGAGAGCAGGAGATGAAATAAAGCAGCTCGGTCACTTAGATGAAGCCTGCAGATATGGCATATTTCTGTTTGCTGCACTGATGGATAGCGTAGGTGAATAAAAGGCCGGCAACGCTAGAAAGAATAGAGGGACACATCCAGGTCAGGCTCCAGGAGGCCTGTTTGGACCAGATAGCTGTAACACATGAGTGTGTGTGTGTGTGTGTGTGTGTGTGTGTTCGGTGCTGACACCCGGTCCTGCTTTAGCTGTTAGAGAAGAGTGTGACAGGCAGAGTGAACAAGACATCAAGGCTTTAGCCTCGATTGTGAGAAGCTTGAGTCAGCTAAGGTGAAGTATTGAATACAGATAAGTAAATAAAAGAAATCTGCCAGTGAGGCATGACAAAAGCACATCCCTGCAAGAAAAAATCGACTGTTTATTAGAGTAAGATCATGCTATGACTAGTTTTGCATCTCATTAATAAGTTAAAGGATATATACATGTGCGTGCATGAACTGGAGTGGGTTTATATAAGTGTGTTCTTTGCTTTTCTCAATATTGAGCCTTGAAAACTGCCATGGTGATAAAGTCAGATAAAAGATCCCTTTTTGTATTTTAATTACAACTTGCTTCTTCAGCTATAACGTGTTATTCACAGGTTGTCAGACTGCTGTATTTTTATGGGGAAACAAATTCGCTTTAATTTTTCTTATGATGAATAGATATTTTTGCATGGAGTTGCATGAAGAATGCATCTCCTCAGATTGTGTCTCAGCTATGTATGTTAAGCTTGACTAAATCACATGCACACCTTTAAATCTGCTATCCCTCTGTGTGACTATGGGAGTCTGGTGGGCAGGTCACCTGCTATGGATGAAATGTTAGGGGAAAACTCTTTAGATACCACATAGATGCAAAACACTTTTAAGGATTCAGATTTGCAAATTGGGATCTACTAAAATAAAAAATGATGTTCTAATGGCTTTGGACACATTTAGGTTGAATAGGAACAAAGACATTTAGGAGTGGAGTGAGACTTTTTAGTTGCACTTCAGGGTTCTTGTTGCATAAGTAGATTTTCCCACAGTTGGTCATAAAATCATAGTGTAAGTGCCACTGAGTAAAATACTTGTATAGAAGCCCTGAAAAGTTTAATATTTCAACTGAAATGTTCTTCCTCTGGACAGAAAAAAACCCTTTTCCGCCTTCTTCTTGTTCCTATTTGTTGTTTTCCCTCTGGCTCACTTTTTGGCAACACATCTGTAGCTTCAAGTCAACTCTGAACACAAGTACACTAAACAGGCACTTTACTAATTATCCAAGTATGATTATGCAAAAAGAAAACACATTGAAATACACTAATATGAATGATTCTGATTGAAAGTCTTTTAATTTATATTCTTTGCTCCTTAATAAATGGCAAAAAGCTTCAGGGTTTAGATCCATTACAGCATGAGAACAACAGCTCTGCACGGCTGTAGTCATTTAAACCGACTCTCAGGTTATGCTGAGTGAATCGAGTGATGCCGCATGGGATTTGAGACCAAGAGCGAAATGCAAAATGATTGGCAGAGAAATATATAGAAACGGATAAAAAGTGAAGCAGTGGGAATATTAGTGAGTGCGTCTAATTTTCTGTGTTTTTCCCAGACGTAGACACCACCAAGGACCCCTGTCAGAAGGTTAAGTGCAGCCGACACAAAGTGTGCATCGCCCAGGGCTACCAGAGAGCCGTGTGCGTCAATCGCAAGAAGCTTGAACACAGGTGAATGTGTGTGTGTGTGTGTGTTTGTGTAGCCCAGGGAGCAAGAACTGACTTAATTCCCCAAATGCAAAAAAGTCCTCCTCTCACACTGATAAGAGGTCAACACAACTAGTTTACAATAGTTGCTTGACTGGAATGTGTTTTGCTGCAGGCCAGAGGGGGAATGAAGCTTGTTTGTGCATCCGTGTGATGCGACTTCCTGCTGTCTAATGATAAGCTAATACATTCAGACAACATGGAGGAGGCTGTTTGCGTCATGCTCTCATGCTCAGATCTGCTGCGTCTGAACCCTGAATTAACAGTTCCCGTCTCAGTTGGACACAATGAGGCTGAAGTGTTTTTGTGTTTTCCTGACCCATAGACTGAAGCAACCCACTCTCCGGTCTCCTGATGGGAACTGTCAGCCCTGTCCCATCTCCTCCACCGGGCCCGTGTGCGGATCAGACGGACACAACTACGCCTCAAAGGTGCAATTAGTTCAAGTGCAGGAAACAACTTCATAATAATAACTTTTAAAAAACTTTTAATGGTGTGAAAAAAACATCCTTTTGCCTCAGTGACATAAAAATACCACTACTAGATACTGGATAAAGAACAGCAACTTTAAACAAACATATAAACAATGAAAACTAAATTAATACAATTAAGCAAAATTTAAGCATAATTTCTTAAGAATTTTAAAAAGCTTTTGTTTTCTGAAATGTCGTCAGTTTTGACTTTGTTTTATTTTGTAAATCGTTGCCATATTTTAAGTTTTAAAATGTCTTAATTGGGTTTGTTGGATTTTTGACCTTTTTGCTGTTTCATACAACAAATCAGTATTTTATTATACAATTTTTGTTTTGTTGGTGTGTTTTCCAACGTTTGACATTCATCTGACATCAGATGCATTAAATAAAAAATGTAATATTGTTGGTTAGGTTTATTTGATAATTTAATCCTGTATTATATGCTGCTGTACTAAATGAGCTCTTGTATTTCCTTTAAACTTTAAGAGGTGATACTTTGTCAGGGTTTTAGTTACAGCTTGTTTCTCTGTCTTCCAGATGGCCAAAAACAATCCGTTATTTAGATTCATGATTAAACCATGTAGCGATCACACATCACCGTGTTCCCCTCCATGAGGCAGTAATAATTATGTAAATGTATGGATGCAGTGTGGTGGTTTCAGCATATGTGTTTTGTAAAGAAATGCTGACACATAAATATTTATATTCACCACTTTTAAATCTGCGGTATATATATTTATTTACACATAGTAAAGTGCATTTTGGGTAAAAACTCCTTCTACACTCAGAGCTGAACAGTGCCAGAAGCTTCTCGAGGGATAAACTGACACAACGAGTCATGATATGTTGCCTCACAGGGACCAATTGGTGGCTTGTGGTGACAGAGTCCTGTGTGTTTATTGATTAATGCTTTGTCTTCTGGATCTCTGCCCCTGACCTTGTGTGTGAGCTGAGGTTGGACGGCACATTTAGGAGCAAGTCTCATATTTGAATCACAGCTTACAGTCAGCCGCCTCATGAATATTTGATCTGTGTTGCAGCAATAACTCATTTTAGTTCACCTTTGTGTCCCCTTGTCGCCATGCTGTTTGTGTGTGTGTGTCAATAAATGTGTGTGTGTGTTGCAGTGCAAGCTGGAGCAGCAGGCGTGTCTTACAGGGAAAGATCTCACCCTGAAGTGTTCAGGTCTGTGTCCTTGTCCGACTGCAGCTCCGACGTCCAAGGAGGCTAAACGTGGTGAGATCGAAATCTTTGACAAAATAAATAAACCAATAAGCACAACACCTATATCCCACGTTTTCATAAACCTTCACATATGCCCTCTAGCACAGCAATCATAACCGCATAAACAGGAAAAACAAATATGTGCATTTTTTTCCTCCCTCCGGCTTACGCAGAGAGCTGTACCGGACAGGATCTGTCCGATCTCGGCGAGCGTCTGAGGGATTGGTTCCAGCTGCTGCAGAGCAACGCCAAGCAGAACAACAACAGCAAGCCTGGAGCCAGAGCTCCTGCAGCCAGCAGCACATCAGGTTAGAGCTTTAACTGAGCAGTATGAGGAAGACGTGTTGTTTCCTTATTTACATGCAATAAATGTGATTTTCTGGTTCAATGGTAACAGTTCAATTAAAATACTGAAAATATTTGAAACTCTGTCACTGCTGGGATCTCTTTATGCTGCATAGTGGAGGCAGACAGAAGTGCACATAACCTGTTTCTAGCAGGTTAGGTGTCCAGGATCTAATTAGCGGTCAATTAAATCAGTTTGCTAAACAAAACAAAACAAAACAAAAAAAAATATATATATATAAGTAACCTAAGTATTTTGGAGTTTAGATTACATAAATAAACTTAGACATTTACTACATCCCTCCCACTGGACTGGAGTGGTTTTGTCTTGAGTCCTCGTTTAATGCAAAGAGCATTTAAATCAGTCGGGATTTTGTCTGAAAGAATAAGGTTGAATGTTTGTCTCTTGCCTCAGAAACAGGCAGCATAAGCAGCACATTAATTCAATAAAGTACACAATTATAAATGTCATGTCGTCATGCTTTAATGATGTGGTACATATACGTAATCTTAATAATTCACAAGTTCAGTATACATTAACGTTTTTCTTTATACCCTCCTGCTGCATTACTAGATTTAACAACTAACACCTGGTTACACAAAACAACTTCAGTTTTCTTCTCAAGCACAACACTTGAACTTTAAATTGCTCTTATTGTGTTTAAAGATCCTAATGAAGTAATATATAGTTTTTCTTACAATCGAAGGTATTTCACCTCGGAGCCATGCTGCGGTTTCTATGGAGATGACTTCTTTGCTCACTTGTTCTCTTTATCATTTGCTTTCTTCTTATCTTCTCACAAATGTGTCCTAGAAATACTGTAGTAGAGAATGTGAATAAAAACACTATAAAAATGTTGAAATGAAAAGGAATAAAAAATAAAAAACTAGTAAAGAGATTCACCCAAAGATCCTGAATTGATTGAGATGATGTGGCATGACCTTTAGAAGGTGGTTCATGCTTGAAAACCCTCCAGTTTGATTGAATTGCAACAATTCTGCAAAGATGAGTGGGCTAAAATTCCTCAGTAAAAGACTCACTGAGAGTTATCGTAAATACTTGATTGTAGTTGTTGCTGCTAAGGGTGGCCCAGCTGGTTAAGGTTAGGGGGGGATCACTTTTTCACACAATGCTGTGTAGGTTTGGCTTTTTTCCCCTCTTAATAATAAACACCTTTATTTAGACACTGCATTTTACTTGTACTATATTTGTCTAATATTTAAATTTGTGTGATGATCTGATATTGTAAGTGTGACAAACGTAAAAAAAAAAACAGAGAAAGGAGCAAACACTTTTTCATACCACTGTGCTCAAACTATAACAATTTTTATTACAGATATGAATTGTTTTGTTTTTGTGTTAGTAAGCAAGAAAGACAATGATAGGATGAGTTTGATGATTTATGCGAGTGTGCTGGCATGACTTTGATTCCTGTTTGTGCAGCTGTTTGCTGAAATAAATGCATGTTTGTCTCCCTTTGTGTTGGCAGTGCTGGACAGGAGCCTGGTCGCCAGCTGTAAGGACTCCATCGGCTGGATGTTTTCCAAGCTAGACACCAACAATGACCTGTACCTGGATCAGGCTGAGCTGGCTGCCATCAATCTGGACAAGTACGAGGTCTGCATTCGGCCCTTTTTCAACTCCTGTGACTCCTACAGGGACAGCAAGGTGTCCACTGCTGAATGGTGCCTCTGCTTCTGGAGAGAGAGTGAGTTTTTTGAGGGTGATGGGAGGTTTTTGTCCCCAGGCACATTCTCATGTATGTCAGGCAACATTTTCCCCCTGGTTCGTGTAGCTGTCTCTGTCTCTTGTGATGCTCAATCACTAGTTGTCTTCCTACTAAGCCTCTTGTCCCTTTATGAGGTGATATGGTCAGTGACAGGCATTAAAAACATCCTTGCTGCTTGTTGACAGTATGTGGAAGTGAGGATGTTACTCCAACATATAAACAGTAACTAATTTGAAAATGACAAAATAACAAATTGTTCTGTTTGGGCTTTAATTTTCTTTTAGTAAAAACAACATACAAGATACAACATGATACGATTTATTGAGGAACAATATAGTAAAATACAATATGATATGATGATATTGTATAATATAATATGATGATACAGTATGATATAATTCAGTACAGTGTGGTACAATATGATGCAATGCAATATGGTTAGATATATGATACAATATGATACGATATGATGTGCTACAGTATGATAGGATATGATACGATGTGATACAATAAGATGTTATACGATGCAATACGATATATGATATGATACGGTACAATACAGTATGATACAATACGATGTGATACGATACAATACAACATGATGCGCTACAGTATGATGCAATACGATACGATAAAATGCGATACGGTATGGTGCGATACGATGTGGTACGGCATGGTACGATATGATACGATGCAGTATGATACGATACAATGCAATACATTTGACACAATGCAATACGATACTGTATGACTCGATGCGATAGTACGATATCTGGACACTCTCGGAAATTTGCTTTGGACTCCGTGTTGTCTCAATATTTCCCTTCAGAAAAGATTGTTAAAAAATATTATTAAAACAAACTTACACAGGAAAAATATAACCCACAATTTATATCACTTACAAAATCCTTCTTGTCTCTTTCTAGAACCACCCTGCCTGGCTGAAATTGAGAGAATTCAAGTGTTGGATGGTGGCAAGAGGAAGTTTGGTAGGTATTTGACTTCCGTTTGACTCTGTAAGAGCCTGTCAACACATTTTGATGTGTCTTTCTTGGGGTTTATCGAGTAGCTGACAAGCAGGATGTGGGGATTAGTCCTTGATCATCCTGGTGGATTATAACGTGATACTGACAGACGGCAAAAAAAATCAGCCATCAATCTGCACTAAATGTATGTGTAAGTGGTTGAATAAGTGAATATGCATGTAAATAGTTGGATAAGAGTGTGTCTGAGTGTTTATGCACTCCAGATTTTGGTTGGCTGACTGTGCTCTGAGTCACGACTCTCCAAGGACACAGTGATGAACAGTGGAGCCGTCTGTCAGGGAGATACTTGGATGTTCTTCTCATAGAGTGGATGGACAGTCAGTTGTGGCCCATTCTTATTATTATCTTTTAATTGTTACAACAGTATGAATAGACCATCTTCTGGTAGTGTATTTAACTTATTGGTCAATCTATTACCAGTTAGTTTAACTGGTTGATTTAATAGAGGCTAGAATAGAATTTAAATGATGTCATAAAGTATATTAAATGTTTTCTAGTAGATCTATGCACATAGACGTCCTTGTTGTTGTCCCTGATGACTCATAAATACCTACACATTTAGGGCACATTCACATTGTCTTCGACTAGAGGACTGGAGGCTATTTCTATTATTTTAACACAATCTATGCTTTATGCCTCAGCATCTTACTCCACAAGCACATTTGTATTCATAGAATATGGAAATGGCTGCCACATATGCTCCGTGCATTACATTCTCACTTGGGCTCAGTGCAATATGTGATGACAGACGATTTGCTGGATTTCTGTATGTGTTGTTTCCATTACGAGTTTGAGATAATGTGGTTTGTAAGGTAAGGTGGGATTTTTTTCCCACAGCTGATTTAGTTAAGTGTGTGAATTTTGCCAGGTCGATTCATTCCCAGCTGCAACGAAGACGGCTACTACAGGAAGCAGCAGTGCGACCGGGGCGAGTGCTGGTGTGTTGACCAAAACGGAGGAGAAGTGGCTGGATCAAGGACTCGTGGCAAGCCAGATTGTGGTGAGATTATATTAGTGATCAGAGAATAAGCTGAATTTGAAGTCTGAATGCTTTTTGTTTAATGGTTTAAGATATTTGAGTCATTCCAGTGGCTTCTTTGCTGCAGCCTCATAAGCATTCTGCACAAGGGCTCCTTTATATTAAAAGACTGAGGCCCATTGCAACATAGCTTACTTTAGGGACCAGTGCCACATTCATGTGTTCAGAGTCATTTGCATTCTAAAGTGCTGCTTGTCGCTGTGAGAAAAGACTTCTAAGATAAATGGGGGCTAGTTGGACCGAACCTGCGTCTGATAAGAATGGTTCCCCTGGCAAGGTTTAGAAATAGCTATTAAAAACCCAGACAAAGTCAAACACATGTCCCCGTTTTTTATCGCTGCAGTCAGTGTTTTTAAATAAATCTCATTGGAAAAGAAAGGAAAGTTCAAGACGGCCACAGCAGATAAATTTAATTTCCCTGCATGCTTTTTTTTTTTTTGCAGATTCTGAAATGACATATTCGGGAGATTTTGGCAGCGGGGTTGAATGGGAGGATGAGGAGGAGAAAGAAGCTGAGGAGACTGCAGAGGAGGCTGAAGAAGAAGAGGGGGAGGTGGGAGAAGTGGATGATGGGGGTTATATCTGGTAAGGGGCCAAATCCAACCTCTCTACAGGAGCATCTCAATGGTCCCAAACATGCACACACACACATACAAACACTCACATCCTGCAGGTGATGGACGCGATGAAGCCGTTCACTCAGAGCAACACTGACTAAGGAAAACACGAGGAATAGTCAGGAATAGTTTGGGAAGTGAGTATTTATTATTACAGGATGTTCCTAATTTGGGCAAGGGAACGGGGAGATGTTGTAAAAAATGGGTCTGGAGTTTAAATTCTTGTCCTTTCTACCTGTGAATCTTTGTTCACTTTTGTTGTATGTTGTTTAAACTTTCTCGGAGCTGTTTTTTAGCTGATGCATAATGGAGACTAAGAAGCTGCAGGGGCTTGCATTAAAAAAGAGCTAGTTTGGTTGCGTTTCAGTAGTCTCAATTGGTATCTTTTATGCAGATCAGCGACTTTATGGGAAGCAGTTTTGGTTTAGAGCAGAAAATTGCCACATTAGACTATAAAAAAAGCACCTGTTGGCTTTATTGTTTTCATGTCATAAGCTTTGACTCATATGTGACAGTAGTGCTGTCTCATTCATGACTTATTAAGAAGAAGCTCCTCACACGTCACTTCTTAGCTTGTATATAGTGTGTGTGTGTGTGTGTCAGAAGACAGAATGTCACCTACTAGTCAATGCCTTGAAAGACTGGCAGATTATACTGCTTAGCTAACAAGTGTGCATCGTATCATAATGTGGATTCGTTACTGTGTTTAATAAAAAAATATAATGAAATAAACTTATCTATGTGGCTCAGCAGGCCACCGTTCATCTGAGTCTGTGCTTTGTTTGTTTTTCACTACATGACAGATTTTAGTGTCGTTATGATCAGTGTTATAGATGATACTTTCAGTAATGGATCTGTTAAAACATGAAAAGAAGACATGAGTGGGCAGCAAATGAAGCAAAACATCTTTTTTTTTTTAAGTCACAAAATATCAATAACAATAGTAATTTGTACTTAACAGCTGCAAACATTAGAAGCCAAAATGAATAATGGAGCTCTGCCTTTTATTACTGATTAAAAAAATAAGCAACTGTAAGAAAACACAGGCTCATTGAGTCTGCAAATATGATCAAAAATCCCCATTTTTATAAAATGTCATGTAGGGAAAAAACATCTCTATATTTTTTCTTTAGTCTCATCAGTACCAGGTGACATCCCCAATGGTTGATTCATACTTTAAAAAATGGTGCCAGGTGATTCTAATACTGATAGGACTTTATGTACACGGACCACAAGGATACATGAGTTGATAACTAGGATATTGTTTATTTCAGTAAATGTAACATTAGAGCGCCCAAAACACAGTCCAAAAGTCACACAATTAGTGAGCATCAGGCTGTATTATAATACAGACTTTTCCCCATTTTTTTGTTTTTAAATTACTCAAATAAAACCTTTTATGCTCATTTTTATGTGAGCAAAAAGGTAAAATTGTGCTCCTCTTGTACAGTGAAGAATCAGGTTTTCAAACACTCTTAAAATACAAATGCTGTTTACAGATTGTATTGTATCAGTTTTGCAGCAGATTAGAGAGTATTAATTAAAGAAAGTTCTAGAGAAACTTGACATTAATTTAGTAATAGAATAATTCATTTCAACCAACCTGAAAACTAAGAATGTTCATGACATTATCTGTTTTGATACAACCCTCACCATCGGTTCACTTCTCTTCCTGCATTACGTCTTATAGAGTGAAGTGTAACTTATGGAAAACCACCAGAAATGGGATCCAGAGCCCAGTCACTTATAAAATCACAATACCTATAGAAACCTCTTCCCTCGCCTCCTCAGGACATTCCTTAATCCTCTGCACAGTAAATTCTGCACTCTGGGAACCGTGAAACAGAAACCTTCCAGTAGTGTTTGCACATCTTTAGAGGTACAGGCTAAGAAAGCTTGTCTCGTAAAAACTGACAGTAACCAATCCTTCGAAACGCCATCTCAGTTTTATGTTTCTGTGATAATGGAAATCAGAACCAGTGATGTCCCATTGGGCGAAGCCTCAAATGTGTTTGCTGCGAGTGGGTATTCCTGCCAACAGATGTCTGAGTACCTGATATACACACCAGCCCTCGCTAGCTACCCAGAGGGACCAATCATTTTCAGCAGCCTGTCAGCTTGTTATGCTGAACAGTCGTCCTGCTTGTTAGAAACCAACCCCATGCACCAGATTTAAATCCTCACACAGGCTTCCAGAAAGTCTATTTGATGTTGAAACTGTAAAATAAGTAAAGATCAAATGCACTTCCCTCTACAATCATTTAGTTATGAGTTCATACAAATGGAGATATGAGTAATTAAAATGATTAATGCCAGTCTTTATCGCCATTTATCCTCCAGTTGTTGCCTTGTCATAATCAAAGGGGTGTTACATTATGAATTTATGTGTACAACAATAAAATCTGTGCACAAAAAGGTAGAAATGTTTGTTTTAATTATAATAAAGTGCAATTAAACAGCTAATTTCACATTGCTGTTACCAATAATAAGAATTGATCACATTTATGGGATGATGGAAAAATATTGAAATATTTCTTAAATGCAAGAAGACATTTTTTAAATTTAATTCAAATATTATTTTGTAAAAACTCTATTTTGATTTACAATATAGGCAGTATTCCTGCGTTACAGTTTGCTTTGTGTGCCTTGGAGCCTCCACACCCGTTTGACTTTCTTTTCTGTGGTGTTCAGCACTCCGAACACCTCAGTATCCTGTCTCTGGTGAAATTCCTTCAACAATCTCTGGAAAACGGTCACCGGGATGATAAAGTTGAGATGTGGATAAGTCGCTCCTGCAGCCAAGTCCCTTGCATTGCTGGATACAATTCCTACAACACAGCAAATAACTGAATATTTAAGCAGCAAACGCAGCAGTGCAGACTGAGCAGTGTGGTGTATGGCTGCCCTCTAGCTTCTACACATGATGTTATATGTGGTCAACATGTGCCCCCCACTGTTCAGGAGGAGTACAAGACTTCTTACCCAGCAGCTCTCCAGAAGATTTATGCACCACAGCACCCCCACTGGCTCCTGCTTGAACTGCACATGTGGTCTGGAGCATGACAGGCTGGTGGTTCACACTAATGGCTTTGGAGAGCACACCACAGGTCAGAGATGGACCACAGGTTCGACCCAGCCCACCGTATCCCACTACAACTACAGCTTCACCTGAAGGCGGAGGAATAAGAATCTCAGTGCAGTTTGAAAGTGTAAATAAACACCACTTTTCTCTAAAGGAAGAAATTGAACCTGGAGTGAAGCTCTGAGAGATTTGAGGGACCACAGCTTCAGGAAAGGGCACCTTCAGCTCAACAAAAGCCAGATCATAGGGTGAAGATGGTTTAGTGGAGAACAGGACCTCCCCTGCAATATCACAGACTCTGCAAAATACATAACCAAGAAAGGTTTTTTAAAGAATAACTCCTAATTTTCTGCATTTAAAAACAAATAAATGTTACATTAAATCTTGATAACATTCCTAATTTATTCATTTCTGTACATATACAGCATCTGTTTACCTACAGTCTTGTCTAGTTTTATTAATATTTAAAGTGTATTAAGTTTAATTACACAATTAAATTTGATGTATTCTTTTCCATTACCATATTTTATCTGTCTACATTTGATCGTGTTTCCACACTTTTAATATTTTTAGTAATGTTCATCCTCTGCCTAATGTTGGATTTTTGCAAAATAAGAGATTTCTGATATCCGTTTTTAAAAGCCTGTTTTCCTCCAAAAGTGTTTTTTGCTTTGTGGATGTTTATGAGAGAATGACACCATTTCTGTCAGGTTTTCTTTGCTAGAACAAATCTGACTGATTGATATCAACACATTTTGACAGACTTAGATTCTTTACTCCTAATGTCCCTCCATGTGTACCCAACAGTAGATGGATTTTATAAATAGTAAATGTTTTATCACCTTCCCTTATGGTGGAACTTCAGGGTGACTGAAGACGTCCCGCTGACTACGTGTCGACATGTCACAACCAGTTTGGAGGTGATGACAACCCCCGAGCCCCAGACATGTCCACTGTCCACAAGGCACACAGTGGGGTGTTTCACAGTTTCTGACTCCTGAGCTGTCATGGACATGTGGAGCTTCTCTCCAGGGTGGAGCCAAACATCACAGAGTGGACCTTGACCATAACGAATGATGTTCCTGAAGATCAGCTGAACAGAGCAGACAAGAGTGAGGCCTATCCACTCATTTGCCTTCCAGCCAAATGGAGACACAATGAGTCCAATGAGACACACACAGTCTGTGCCCTTCATCGCAAACAACCCCCCACCCTCAGTGCCTGGCAAGCAGCGGGCATCTGTGAGGATGACAGCGTTGTCTTCTCCAGCGAGGTTACTGATGATCCCTCTGCTGAGGGTGCTGATGAAGAGATCTAAGCAGAGCGAGCCAAAGGGAGAGCCACATGCAACAACTGGGCAGCCTTTGTGGAGAGAGGAGCTGCTCTGCCAGGGGATGGTCCCTGAATTCACCAACACACCTGCCCTGAGCACTGCAAACCAACTGAGGAACTGAGCATCTCTGAGCATCTCTTCATCCTCCTCGTCGCCATGGAAACGCCACTGGTCTGCTTCTTGGAAAACTCCCAGGAAAGCTTGTTTGAACTCCTCACAGTTCACCAGCATCAGTAGGTCTGCTGAAACCTCCTCCTGCTGAGTTGTTCTGCCTCTGGGTCGAGCGGAGGTCGAGGCCAGATTTGGAGAAGTTGGAAAGCTGACGCGGATTTTAAGTTTGTCGCAGAAGCTCTGCGGAAACAGAACACCTGGATCCGAAGAGAGGGGCTCCCTGTCGGTAATAAACCGGGTAAACGGGAGTCCGGTGCAGATGATAGATCCAGTCTGGGGGTGAACGATGACGCCGCTGCAGCTGATGGGTTTCTTTGTTGAATAACCTCCTGAAACTTTAACTACACAGCAACACCTCTCCACTTCGTTTAACTCCATACCAACTTCAGCTTCCTAGGAAGCGGAACTCTCAAAGGTCAAGAACGTGAAAACAACCAAAAATGCACTAAATTAATAATATCTACCAACCAGAGGTAAAATAAGAAAACAAATCATCATAATGGTGTAAACTACCATTAAATGTTAAAATATACAAGTTTAAACTCTTAAACAATCTTTAAAAATCCTCAGAAGAAATTCTTACATTTTTTTCTGTGACTTCCTGATTGGGTCTCACACGATTGGTCAGCACGTGAGGTTTCTGAGCCAATAGTAAACGAGTAAAAGGCCATGTGGACGCTTGTTTTGTTGCACCGTGTGTCCTAAATGGGTGGCGTTTGTGACGCTAAGAGAATATTAGGGAGATTAGGGAGAATAATTCGGAAATCATTTGAAAAGCATAAAAGGCGATTTTGTGATGTTACAGCAAACATTATTTACAGCTCATTTAGTTGAAAAACCTTGGAAGCTATAAATGAAACTACAACAAACATTTTTCACAGTGCTTCTAGCTTAAAAACCTTTAAAAATAAACAGTAAATTTAAGAACACCATCTCTAATGTAAAACCATTATTCAACCAAACTTAGGATATGTTAAAATACTGTAATTTTTAAAGAAACTCAAATCAATCAGAAATGTTTGAAAACAGCTAGCTAATGAAGTGAGATGTATTCAGCAAGGATAGTAGTACAAAGCAGTGAACCATCTTGTGACTTTTTGGTCTTTGGTTTCTGTTTCTGCTGACAAAAACTTGCCCTCTTGTGGCGGTTCCGTGACATTACAACAAGCATTATTTACAGTGCTTTTAGTTGAAAAACCTTGGTATCTATCGCCCTCTTGTGGCAATAAGGTGCAACTACAACAAACATTATTCACAGTGCTTCTAGTTTAAAAACCTTGAAAAATAAACAGTCTCGCCCTCTTGTGGTGGTTCTGTGACATTACAACAAGCATTATTTACAGTGCTTTTAGTTGAAAAACCTTGGTATCTGTTGCCCTCTTGTGGCAATAAGGTGCAACTACAACATACATTATTCACAGTGCTTCTAGTTTAAAAGCCTTGAAAAATAAACAGTAAATTAAAGAACACCATCTCTAATGTAAAACTATTATTTAACCATACTTAGGATATGTTAAATAATTACAGTAATTACAGTGCTTTTATATAAAAACCTTGAAAATAAAACCAGTAAATTTAAGAAAAGATATTCTCTGATCTAAAACCATTATTGAACCATACATAGGATATGTTAAACTACTGTAATTTCTAAAGAAGCTCATTATAAATCAAGGCAGTATTGTTTGAAAACAGCTAGCTAATGAAGTGAAGTTTATTCAGCAAGGATAATAAGCACGTCAGTCCGTTGGGCTGCACATATTATTTGTGTGGAATGGGGAGTGCTACTTCTGCATCCTTGGATCAAATTATTGGTGGGGACAATTCAGTGATAGCTGGATATTGGTGGGGACACGTCACCTCCGTCCATGCTAAATCTACGCCCATGCTATACTGAATAAATCGAAGTGTTATGAAGTTTATGTAAGACATTATTTCTTTATAGTACAGTTGTATATTTTGAATTATAATAGTGATGTGATCCAAAACATTTTGACATATTGATACTGTTTCTGGAAATGAGTATCATATGGCAACAGTGAAAACTAAAAATGTATGACCACCTTTATGTAATTCAGATGATCAATGTAATTCTTTAAAACTGTAAGAAAAAATGTATTAAGGGACTCTGTCAGATAACAGAAATAAAACAGGATGCATTGCAATGACAAACACTCTTGTTTTTAAATTAATAACCATCAACAGTATAAAAACAAAGTAATATTAATGGTCCATTATAAATGACCTAACATCAATAACAATAATTCAAATGATTTAAATATTTGTCAAAACTATTTATTAACCTAAAGGTTCACACATATCACACCAGAATGATCTACATAAACATTACATCATATTTCACCATTTTCTATATATCACTGAAGGCACGCCTTTTTTAGTCCAAAATATAAATAAAATCTTTTACACAAAATAATATATAATATTGCACTGTAATCTCTTGCAAATGATTGCATTTTTATTTTTGAGTACAACCCAAGTACTCTCATAATATCACTGCATGTTGTGAGCAGTAACTAATCACAAAGTACTCTGGTTATTTCACAGAATGAAAACAGGTAACAGTTTGTCTTCCTCTGCAATAATCAATGGGATTCTTACTTTACTTGGCAAAACTGAAGTTATACTGCATCTAATAATAAATAATTAAAGCTCCTCACTGCAATAAGTTAATGCACTTGCGGTAAAACGTTCATTAAACACATTCAATAGAACTGTCAATGCCCACAGATGCAGCAGTCTACTATAATATGACTAATTATCGCACGGCTTTTCTGCAGAAATTTCAGTTTTGTTTTTAACATTAAAACTTACTTTGAAAAAGGTGTTATGCTGTCATAAGACCAGCTGTGAAACTGGCTGACAGCAACATGCTGCATATGGCAGAATTCCTTACAAGTTTTAAGTAAAGGCAGAAACCACACTGATAAAAAATATATACTGAAACAAAACATTTTAAATATATATATTTACTAGCAGTTACAGTACTGTAATTGTAAATTTATTAAACCATATTTCTGCTGCAAGTACTTCAGTGTTGAACATTGTCTTCATGTGCTTAGGGAGCATGGTAAGTCGTATTGCGGGTGTTAAAAATGACCTGAATCAGTCAATATATTGGGAGAGCCAGCGGAAACCATCTCCGTACCCCTGCCTCTTCAGCACGCTGCACATGAAAACCTCCATCGGTCTCAAACACAGCTCTTTCAGTGACACTGTGCCCTGAAAGGAAACAAAAACACACATCAAAGATTTCTGAGAAAACAATGAATAAAAGCAGTATATTAAATAGAATATACATATTTCCATGTCCAAAATGGAGTAGGAAGAAGTGAAGTTATTTAATCTTTTTTTCAATAAAATGCTATTTAAATTATCTTAATTTTAATGCATTAAATTGTTTGACATTGAATTTATGTCTACACACATACATTTTTAAGGTGTATTCATATAATTAATACCTAAACCTTATGACTTTCTGCACATACAGTAGAGCAGTCAAGAGAAATATGTGATAATTGCAGAGATATAGTCGGTTTTATTACCATGGATCAATCGTAAGTTTTATCAAATCATGATTTAAAAACTCAGGAAAGAATGGTGAGCAATATCCCTGCCTTCAATAATTCACACACATATATTAGAAATTCAAATACAGTAAAATGCTGAGCACCAGTGAGTGTGATAGCGTCAATTTCTGGAGGATTTGTAAGATCTGTGAAGTGGATTCACCGCTGCAAATATCACATTTGATTCCTTTTTTCATTTGACACCATACAGATGGACACAGGAAATGCATTACTCAACCAAACAAAACCCTTGTTACTCATGTGTCTTTTACCTTTCCGGTTGTGTGTCCATGCAGACCAAATATTCCCCTGAGTGCGTCCTCGCTGATGGCTTCAGGACGGTCTATTTTATTCCCCAGGATGAGAACCGGGATGTTGGCGATGGTTTCATCTGTTAGCAGGGCCTAAACACAAAGATCAGTTCAAACTGTGAAAGACAAAAGGAAATGAGTGCACAGAACAAATAAATCCATAACACTGACTTACATCTAGTTCAGCTTTAGCTTCTGCTAGTCGCTCGTGATCAGCACAGTCCACCATGAAGACTATTCCATTTATGGCTGGGAAGTAATTCTTCCAGATCCTCCGTGCTGCGAGAGCATTTTACAGTTTATTTAACATCCTGCAAATGCATCAACGCAATTTAGTTCAAAATAAAAGCTGATTTCAGCCTATTCTGTACTCACACCTTGCGTATGCCCTCCGAGGTCAAACGTGGTAAACGTCATTCCAGCTATGGTCAGCTCTTCAGACGCTGAGGGCAAAAAGGAGGACATTAGACAAGTGATAAAAGCACCAAACCCCTGGCACGTGTAGCATGTCAAACTGCTCTGTGTACTTGGGTATAGTGTTGGCATATGCTGTCCAAGCCTGTCGTCTCTGAGCATCTGCAGAAGCGTTGTTTTTCCAGCATTGTCTAGTCCAAGGAAAACCAGCTTTCCTGTCTTTTTGTAAAGCCCTGATGAGAAAACAGACAATTCAAACAGCTATACAGTTTTAAACACTGATAAAGAAGATGTGTCTGCCCATAACAAACAACAACTACACTACAGTTTGCATGACAAAGATGATAATACAAAACTGTCAAATACCTAATAGCTGCAGGACACTGCTGAAGCTCTTGTAGATCCAATCAAATATAAAAGACATTTCTCCTGGACTGCCTGAAAAACAGAACAAACTTTCAGTATCACAAACTATTAAGTTTTACTTGTGTACACTTGAGTAAAAGAAAACATGCCTCAAATAATAGAAGATAAGTTAAGGGACTCTGACGTGTTACAGAATCCCACACAGAGGCTCCTTGTTCTTTGTTATTTCTGGCTCTGGATTACGCTGCTGGTATGTGTAATCTCTGTGTAATCACACACGTTTTAAATCATGAACAAAAAATGAGCAAAGCTGAGTAAGGAGCTGGCTCTGGTGTGTTAAGAGAAGTCGAACTCCGACACACTGATCTTCCTCTGACTATTTTTATGACAACTTGTGAGAAGGACACTTGATCTGGGCCGTCACCCCTGAATCTCTCATGGACACACACACACACACACACACACACACACACACACACACACACACACACACACACACACACACACACACACACACACACACACACACACACACACACACACACACACCTGTCACTCTGTGAGTGAACTCAATGTTCTTGCTGCAGAGAATAGAGAGGCTTTTAGTCACCACAGCTTCTAGAAACGACCTAGTTGTTGGTCATCATACAGTGTGTCATTAGTAAACACAAAACTACATGCTATAAAACAGGGTTGTTACCCAGTTCTGTTAAAGCAACTCAATTCTTTATTCAAAACTCCCAAATAGAAATACACGAAAAGCTCCAGAAAGCATGACAAGTCCCTGAATCCTCTTGAAATCTCCCAGAAATATTTCCTTCTGTGATTTCACAACTACTGACACAGTTCGGCTCGTTTCACAACCCTCACGGTCAGCTAACAGGGAGCAGGTAAACAGTTCGCGGAAAGCGGTCCAAGACGACCGAAACCAACCAAATCCCCTAAGAAAAACTCTCGCATTGGGAACATTTGATAAAAACGCCGAAACTGAACTAAATGAGACGGTTTTTCGTGTTACCTTGGTCTGCCGAGTTTGTGAACTCTTCGTCGGTTAGTTTTTGGTCCAACACCGTCCCGCAACTAACGTGATGCCAGCGAGTTTGACAGTTTACCGGAAGTACGTCACCGCGAAGTAAAAGCAATTTAAGATTGTAAATAAAACGTGTTCTTTTTGTACATGTGGATAAGAAATGTGTCAATAGTTTACACGTTTTTCTGATTTTATTAGGTTATTTTTAATACATTTTTAAGCTTATTAAAATGTAACTTGTTTAAAAGTTAAAAACATGTCAATTATACCTGTATTTGTACAATTTCTTAATAGTCATACCCTACTTATACTTATCAGCATCTTACCTAGAACACTAACCATATTTTTCTAAATAATTGGTCAGCTCAAATGGATTCCCTAAAAAGTTATAACATCTAATTTGAAATGAATACTACTGCAAAGGCCACAACATTCTCGTTAATTTAATAGAGAAATATTTTACCTCTAAAAGAATTTATTCTTAAAAGACACTTTTTTCTTATATGATCTTCATGTTTGCCAAAAAACACACACACTCTGTTCTATCTCAATTTTCTTAAAAGGTGTAGTAAGAACTGATCAAATAAATAAGACCCGACACAGTTAAACCCTGTAAACTAAAGCACATGTAAACCTATAAATGCAAACAGAAAAAGGAAAGTGAGCACTAGGTGGCATCATTGCAAAGAAAGGCATTCAGAAACATTACATTTTCTAATAATTGAACCCACACTTTGATAATAATTTAACTGGAGAAGCTTTATTAAAGCAGCTCAATGTCACACAGCACAAGGTCCCATGAGGCACAGTACCTGTGCTTAGTTTGACAGCACATCTCTAAAAAGAGATCTTTGTTAAATAAGTGAAAAATACATTTGTCTTGACATGAGAATACTTAGACTCCTCTCTACAGGTTTGTACTGCTATCTCTCCATCTACAGAAGAAAGGCGACCCAGATTCAACCACCAAGCCATCCTATTGGTTTCTAATGAAAGTTCATTTTCAAGTTTTTCTGACACAGATGAGTTTTTCTTCTCCAATTCATTCAGCTCCTGGATTACTTCTTCTCATAGTAGAACCATTTATCAACTGAAAAAAGAAGGAAAAAAAATCAATACATGGTAAAAATTTCTAATATTTTTTATCTTTATTTTAAAACCTACCCGATGAAGGGATGGGATCTTCTTTTCCACAAGGACATGTCTACAAATGAGAGTGAAATGTTGACTGGAGAAGCTCTGTGATGAAATTTGTTGCAGTGTTGCAAAACAAAATGTCAGAATTCTTACCCCACAAACAGCAGCTTTGGCCTCGTCTGCGGAGCAGCAGTACGGGCTGTCCCCAGCCGAGACGCACGTGTTTTTACTGTTTTAGACATTAATTTTAAGTTATAACCAAGATATAAACAAAGTGAGCGTACATCTTTTTCAAAAGCTGACACATGCTTACCAGTTGAGTTCTCCAGATTTCGTTTCCTGGCAGATTAGTGCCTTCCAGAAGTTGTGGGTGCTTTTGATTACTTTAAGGGCAAAGTCCTGAAACATAAAAATGTAATTTATTAATATTATATCAAGTTTTTGGAATCATTTTCAAGAAATACTTGGGACAGAAATCTAAATTAGGGGTGTCAAATTATGTTAATTACAGCCATATTTAGCTCATGATGTTTTTTTAATCATGTTGATCTCATTTTTAATCTCTTTACTGTTTCTGCATGGGGGCTCATGTGGGCTGCTGGCGAAGTTTGTGAGGCCCCTTAGAGCCCCACACTTTCAGTAAGTGACAGCCGCAACGTAACACACCTGAGATGGTGTTATGACACCGGCGTCACTGAGCATCATGACCTTTAGCGCTCTCTTTAGCTGAGCCCTCAACAGGAAGTACAAAACAAAATGAGCAGCTCAATTCATAGGCTTGGTGGAGGATGAAGGGTTAACAGAGCTGCTGCAAACTGCGTCCAATGAGTAAAGGTTGCAGGCAGCTCTGGGACGGCATCTGTTCAAGTCTATTAAACACAATAAATTACTTCATAAATACACTTTTTTGTTGTTATATATCAATTTTTTGGTCTGCCACAATAATTTAATGAATTAAAATGAAAATAGCTCAAGATGAGGCCTTTCCTCAGCTATTTTTTAGGTGCGATTAAAAATGTGATTAATTACAGATCATAATGAATTAATTGCAATTTTTTAATCGCACAACACCACAAATCTAAATTTCCCACAACTTTGATTAGGTACTGTATTGACCCGGATATAAGACGAGGTTTTTTCCTTGAAAATGTGAAAATGTGGGATTGACTTATAATTGGTGTCATTACCCAACCACACCAGCAGAGGGCGCCAGCGTTTTGTAAACAGCAAAGCCAACGCCATCCAGAATAGACTAGATTAAAAGTGGGTCAAATAACAAAACGGAGGCAGCGTTTCTATGCTAAATTTAAGATAATGGTGGTCAATGCAGCAGAGGCATCAAACAGCTGCCAGGAAATATGGAGTTGTGGAGTGTAATGACTGAAGATGGCACATTGTGACGATGATGTTCTGTGGGAGGAGACAGTGAGACTGACTGTGTGAGCTCAGCTGATCAGAGGATTCTGTGAGTAAAATCCTCATGCAGACTTTTGATTTGACGTCATGAGCAAAGTTCTGACAGTTTGCATTACTATGGCATTTTTTGCTCAGTTGTTGTTCAGGATTACTAGTGTCTTTCCTGACAGAACCCCACACACACACTAGAATATGCATTACAGATCTTTGTGATTGCATTAATAGGCAAATATTAAAGGTCTGAAATTAAGATATTATTTAAACTACTTCCTCAAATTTTAAATAAAACAGTTTCTTTAAAAAGTGAATTTTTTTTTTCCCCCTGAAGATTAGTCTTGGATAGGGGCAGTCGTCTTATAATTGGGGTCGTCCTATATTCGGGTCAATACGGTAATTTGAAATAATCAAAATAAATGTTCAAAAGCTAAGAAAATGATTAATAGAATGTGTTAGGAGGAATCACCTTGTCTTTGAACTCCTCGTTGAAAGCAAAACGGTTCTCTGGTTTCCCGTCTGGTACTTTGTACCTCCTGAACCAGTCGACTGTGGCCTCCAGATAGCCAGGTTTAAGGCGCTGGACGTCGCTGATGTCTGAACATCAACAGGAACAATAAAACTCATATGATATAACTGATACAGAACCGTAAATGCACACAAAAAGAGCAAACTGGCACGCTTACTGTTCAAATCACTGGCTTCAGGGTCTTCTACGTTTATAGCGATCACTTTCCAATCCGTCTCACCCTCATCAATCATGGCCAGGATCCCAAGCACCTTCACTTTGATGACTTCTCCACGAGAGCACACCTTGTGAGCACATTTCAGTTTGTGGCAAATTTATTAACACCCATGTTTACGCAGAAAAAACTGTAAAACAGGGATTGCATACCTTGCTGCCGATTTCACAAACATCAATGGGATCGTTGTCACCGCAGCAGTCAGTGTCTCCATCTTTATGAGCCGGATCTTCCCACGTCTGAAATGTGAATACAGCTTTAATTCACCTAAAATGCTCTGTCAGCATCTATTCTATTCCATAATGCAGATGTTAGGAAATCGCATGAGCAAAACACGTGTTTCACACATCGGACTGACCTGAGGAATTGCTCCGTAGTTCCAAATGTAGCCTTTATGTGGGAAAATATTAGCAACATAGCGCAACTTGCCCTTCTTCACATCTTGTTTTATTGGATTTAATAGGTCTTTTGTAGCAATCTGAACAAAAGAAAAAAGTGACATTTGAATCATATGACTGAAATATATTCTTAAAAAATGACCAAAACAAAATGTACAAATTCTGCAGAGGAAAATATTTTGCAAAACTATTTGCACCACATTAATAAAATGTCATTCTAGTTCATAATGTGTTTAAGAATTAAACGATTCCCTGTGATAGTTTACGAATTCCCCACTGTTTGTCAGAATATGTTCATTAATCTATAACATTTTATGTTATTAAAGAAAAAATTGTGAAACCTATAAACTGTGGACAAGGTAAAATTCACAGGAACAAGAGAAAGATGGCATAAAATTAGAATAATTTATGTTTGTGTATTTATTTAGCAGATGCTTTTATCCAAAGCAATTTACCAATAAATTTAAATATAAGCACATCCTTATCATTTTTCATTAAATGCAACATCCAAGTGAATGTGCTTTCTATGAATACTGACACCTGGATGGGTTTGGGTTTGTTGATAAGGAGTCAGATTGCATCACCACTTTCTTACTATTATTGCTGGTTATTCATACAAATTTTAACCTAAAAATGTATTTATTACACCTTTATTTTTTATAAAGTTTAGTCTTCACCACATGCTCCTGTCTATTACCTGGTTTCTAACAGAGTAAAAACAGCCAAGCTGTTGAAGTCTGGTTGATAACAAAAGAGAGTTTTACCTCCATTTTTGCATTTGTCCATCGTGGTACCTCAACAACCATGTGAAAGATGTTCTATAAGAAAGAAAAATATTAAATCCCCTTCATTAATTCATAGCTAATGCATGAAGAAATATGAAACATAGAACCTTGACATTTCCTTTTGAAACACATTTTAAAAAGAATATTTTGCTGCAGTCATCATAGATATTGACACAGCACTGAGTAAAGGTCACTGCCCTCCAAACAGACTATGACCTTGCTGCTCTGCGGGGTTATATCTGAGGTGGGTTTTATGCCAATTTCACTGAGCTAGAGGCACTAAAATATTACATTTGTGACATTAATGAAGATGGAATTAACCTAGTGATTAAACTTATAAACACTTTGAATATTAATATGATCAAATGCTTCCTTACCTCAGTCTCATCAGCGTACATTGGGATGTCATGGAATGGTGAGATGTACTTTCCTTCAGCATTTCCTGTAAAGTAGTCAAAATAAAAGATAATGACAGGTGTTCATCATGACTCCTTACATTCCCTTCATTCTACACATCTCCCACAGATTACCTTAATGGTATTATAACAGAGTAAATTACAATAAGACTATTTCACTATTTAGTTTTGATATATCCTGAGAAATGCTTCTGATTATGCCTTTAAAATTATGACAATAAATAATTTATACATACATACTAACAAGGCTAACTTTGTCCCACAGGCAGTAAATCAATAGCTTGATTACAATCACCACTAAGGGCGTTGTCTCACTGGTTTAGTTTTACAGATGACGTAAATACCTTTAGACATTTCCAGAAAAAAAAATCCTACTAATGTCCTTCTACAAAGTTCCATCACAATGACTGGGCAGGAGGCGCATTTAAATTTGAATACTTCGTACACCTCAGTAAAGCAAGGCGATCAGTAAGGCTCGCTCTGGCAAAAATACAGTTAAGATTTAAGCATGTACTTCCGCGTTGTTATTTACTTACAACCCATAAACAATAAATGAATTACAGTGACACGTGGGAGATTGCTGCAGTTCTGTGGTGGTGTTTAAGGAGGGTCCTCGTCTAAACTGTGGCTAAACTGATATTTATGTTATTTCTACACATTATTTACTTACTGAAGAACAAGCGGTAGCTGAGGGAGTTCTGGTTTCCCCTCTCTTCAACCGTGAAACTCATGTTTAAGTGCCGGTTTCTGTTGCCGTCTGGTTCTGGATGAAGGATGGCGGCGGAAAAGGACGTATGCACTAGATCGGTATTCACCAAGGCGCCCGCGCATGCGCAATTCATCAATGATGCTTTCACGAAACATCGGAAATCTTAGTTCCACTTAGAAGGATTTCATCAAATTGGTACAACATATATGATTAATTCGTCATTTAATTTTAGTAAAATATTATCAAGTCAGCTCAAAGGCTAAACATGAGTATATGATGATGTGTATATTACTAAAAGTGATTTATTCTGTGCTCCCTTTTCAAATGTATAATAATAATAATATAAGTAATAAGAGACACAATACGTTTGGTGTATTTAGATATTTGTATATGTATTTTTTACATTTGTACGTCAGTGAATCTGAAATTGATGCTCAGTGATTTTCCATGTAGGGGAGAGTGGGGTAAGTTGAGCCATTTTTTTACTTGTGCTGTCCTCTAAGCAAGGGAAAGGGATACAGATGTCAAACAAAAACTTATATCTTTATTTCTGGATGTTTCTTGTCAGTGGAAATGCTAAGAATGCATCCATGACAGAAGGAAAAAATGAGCCAAGTCAGGGGGGAAATAGGGGGAATAAAGGATACTTGGTTTGAAATTGCCTCAAGTCTGTTCAGTTCAATCAGTAATGTTTCTCAGTTTTGGCTATTTTCAGTCAGTCAGCATATTTAATACGATTTATTTTATTTATTAATAATAAATCAATACATTTAACAAACATTATAAAAACAAAGCACTAGGTAACGCCCCGCTCTGACTTCATTTCCGGCCGCGGCTCGTCGTGCTTCCTGCCTTGCTGAGAGAGGGGACGGCGCTGACGGCTGGGAGGACGAAAGGAGAGCCAAGAAAGCTTTTGGAAAGCTATAAAGGAGTGGGGAACGGCCCGGGTTTCCGCCGTCCGTCGGGAAATAAACACCCCAGTTTTCTGTTGCTGTTGGATTTGTCACCCAATAGGCGCCGAAAATGTCGACCAGTCGTCAGCTTAGCGAGAGCAGGGCCATCCCGACCAGGACGGTGTTGATCAACGACACAACGCAGCTACCTCATGACTACTGTACCACCCCCGGAGGCACTTTATTCTCCACCACTCCTGGAGGTGAGAGGACCCGCTTTACTTCATTGTTGAGGGGAATTTAACACGCGTACCCTTGGTATTGCGTCTCCGCTTTTAGCTAACAGCACAGTTTCTATCCTTGTGGCCTAGGCTGCCTTGTCATCCTGACCAAAACAAAAACAAAGATTAACCCCGCCCCCGTGCTCTTTAGCCGCTGTCTGATTGGCTGATAGGCAGCGCAGAGATTCTTATGGTCACTGTATCCTGTTAGAGGATTTACAGACTGGGACATGTTTACTTTGACAGTCATTATGTTTAAAGGAAAGTACTGTTCAGCAGCTGTTTGTTATATTGCTGGAGGACAGCCAAATGCGTGATTCATTACAAGGTTGCTTGCAAAAAGCCATAAAGTCAAAATGAGTATTGCCACATATTGCTGCAAGACCTGTCTAACATGCTTTCACTTTAGACTTTACAGTGGAAATAAGATTGTTTCTGCAAAACATGTAGTCATTTTCTTACTTGATATTTACAAAATATGACAAAAGTGTGAAAATGTCTGTCACAGATTCTTACTGTAGGATGTAATATCCCTAAATGCTTTGTTAATGCTCTATTTAATATCTTTCACGCAGAAGTTGCTAAGAGCAGGAATTGATTGCTGCATTGCACTGCTATAACTGGCACTGAGCCACTGTAAATGCCTGTTCTTGTTTTCCTGTCTTGGCATGTCAAACTCTTCTGTAGGGGAGATCAAACAATCAGAAATATTTAAGACATATAAAATCAAATCAATAATTTTGCATTTATACTAAACAATATAAATATTATTTTTTAGAAATTAGGATTTCTGCATAATGAATTATTGGACATAGAAAAGTTACTGTGACTTTTGCAAAAAGCCTGGTGGTAAAAAAAAAAAAAAGACTAGTGGTAAGTGAGTTTTTTTTTAATTTTTGCAACTACAGAACTTTATGTGAAACATTTGCAAAAAGTAAAATATTCTATGCTTATTTTTCTGATTTGCTTTTGTACTGTTTTACATTCATCATTAAGCATTTGCCATTGCTTCACAGTAGAATGGAAGTCGTAGTGTTCTTTGACAGCGTATCTGTTGAGGAGCACGTAGGTACATGTAGACAGGCCTTGACTGTACCAACATAAAACAATCGAAATGTTTGCAAGCATGTGAGTCACATAAACTTTATGTATTTTGTTTTAGGAACCCGAATCATCTATGACCGCAAGTTTTTACTGGACAGGCGCAATTCTCCCATTGCTCAGACTCCTCCAGCACATCTGCCTGTCATCCCTGGAGTGACCAGCCTAAATATCCTGAGAGAGAATCGGAAGAATGAAGCCAACAACCACATCAACAACCATGATGGGAAGCCCACAACAGGTATGAGTCGCAAAATGGCATAACATAGTTGTGCTTTTGGAAAAGTTTTGTTTACAGTTGTTGATGTTTGATTTTTATTCCAAAGCTTTACAATAAAAAAAACCTAAAACAGGATGCAACAATTTGCATTTAATCATATATAACAACATTTAATAACAAAAATTGAGGCTCCACCCATAACTTTCTCCAAATGTCACCTGTTAGAGGAAAAACTGCATTTGAACAGGATAGTCTAAGACGATATCCACAGTTGGGTCAACAGCGCTAACAGCACATTACATACTAAAAAATTAGACCTTCACAGACACTCTGTATTCACATCTAATCTGGGTTTTTTTTTAAATATTTTACAAACAGTATGTCAAAGAAAATAACTGGGAAAATGTCCAGCTTGAGTTTGGTTATAGTAGCAAAATCATGTAACATGAGGATTTTAGTTTTATCAAGTGTTTCAGAAGTAAGTAAATACAATTTGAAATGACAGTTGACATAAAACTGCTGGAAATGATACATATTTTACACTTTTTTAATTTAATAACAGGACAATAAGGATTAGGACCATCAGGCTGCAAAAACACAGAATACAAACAATTTTAGCACAAATGAACAAGATCCTGTGATGCAAATAGCTGATCTGGGCCCAACACTCATTTAAAAGGGCTTGATAGTGGATATAATTTCTTTTTAACTGAGCCAATGTTTATACATTTCCCCTTTACTCTCAGTTAATGATTATAATATTGTACTTATGTCTTAGTGTGTGTTCTTTCTTTTTGATCTAGTTTTGTATGTCAGTTGGAGCATGTCAATATGCCATTAATGAAGTAAAGTGATGTGACAGAAAAATAAAAATAATCTGTTCTATCAAATAAGAATGTCAACATATTTTGTTTTTAAAATTGCAGCTATTGGTCATGAAACTGTTGAAACATTGATAACAAATTCTAATTCATAGCTGGAATAAATGGATTTTTGTATCATTTTTGTAAAACTATTTTGTTTTCCATATTCCAATATTCATTGTTTTTGTTCCACATATTTTAATAGCTTTCCCCTTTTGTTGTTCTTTTATTTTCTTTCAAGGTGACGATGCTCAGTTTGAAATGGACATCTAACCGACTGGAACCACACCAGCATAAGGAAATGACCTGGCATTGCGCGTGTCAGTGGCTTGGCTTGTAGAAACCAATGTTGTGAGCCCTCATGGCAGCCATCTTCTTTAGCTCTTTGTCTCTCTGCTGGATGTGATGTGTGCAAACCACAATTTCACTTCATCATTCATGCCACAGAGTGGCCAACTCTTAAAATTAGGTTCTATTTGGGTAATTTTTTGATGATGACCAAATTATCAATTATGCAGTTATGGAGCAGGTCAAAAATATTGTCACATTAACCATTTTCATTGCTCTTCTTACTGTAACCACACCAAAAATATGCTGATGATATTTCCAGTTATTTGGGTGAGGAAGTGGTCATTTTGATTACTGGCCTTAGGGACATTTAAAAGCTTTGATTTCCATCAAAGGCTCAGGGTTTCAAAGACCCTTATTGTAAGCATGTTATTTAAGTGGTTTTAGTTTTTCCATTTGGTTTTTGAAACTCTTTTAAAGCTCCACAATGTATAATCAGTCAGGCCACTTAGTTTCCAGTGATGATACCTAAAGGGATGCTGTGTTTTGTTTAGTTTTTCCCCATTAGGCAATGTTCTCATACCATTCCAAGAATTTAGTTTTCATTACTAACATGCACCTAAGTAATTTTCAAATTTTTTTCTGGAAAAAAATGTTTAAAAAAAAAAAGGATCTTAGGCCACAATTGATGAGGTTTAAAATAATCGAATGGTTGAATGTAAATTAAGATTTTTTTAAAATATAGCGGTTTAAATCAAGCTTTTTTTTGTGCAATTCAATTCCAAGCAGCTAAAAAGTACCAAGAAAAATCACTCCACTTTGATCAAAGCCATGTGTTGGAATTTTGTAATCAGGTTCTGATTGATTAGAAGAGGCATCAAATGACCAAATACGCCAGATGTCCAAATCAGATCTGCAACACGTGAGTGGTTATTATCCCAGTATTCATTTTTGGGTGAGATATGAACAGTTTTAGTAAAAAGACAACTTGAAATAATCCAGATGTTTTATATGCATTTTAGTTTTTAATACATTTTCTTAGTATTAAGGGATTGCAGGGGCTCTGTCAAGTCTTTGGGTTTGTGAGACGTGTCAAAGAAACAGAAAACATTGTTCATATTGGGCTTGATAGGTGCTGTCCCTGAATCTACAAATCTGTCCCCAGTGTCCTTAATCCATTTGACATTACCTTTTCATGCGTCACGCCCACCCATGCCTTACTCTACATGAAATGCAGTGACTAGTTTCCTTGTCATCGATTTGTACTTTCCGACAGATGTTTATTTTTTCACAGGAACACTTGAACAGGTAATATTGTACTCAGCTATGGAGCGAAAGGTTTTATTTTCTAGGTAACTTTCTTCCTCAAACAGCTGTGAAGTTTGGAAGTATGATAGTGGTGTACGTGACATTGTGGGACTCTGAGGTTCAGGTGGTGATGTAGTAAAAGTGCCACTCATTCATTTTAGCTATAATAATTTTTAAACCTCATGGTCTGGTCTGCTATTCCAAGTTACAACTATAAACTTGGCTAATTTCCATGCGGTTTATGATTTTTTTTTTTCTGAACAATTACAACCACATGTTTGTCCTTTTTTGGGGGGGCTTTGTAATTAACTATGGCAAAGTTTGGTGAGAAATTCATTGAAAGTTTGCAGAAATCATGTTTGCATTGCACATTTTCTGCCAACTAAAGTCTTTTTCGTTACATTATCATAATCCATATGGCAGATTTATTTCAAATCCGTTTGGTTTGACAATGAGGGCTTAACAATATGAGTTGAAAAAAATTGAAACAAATTTACTGTAACCTTCTGTTCTAACTTCAGATCAGTTTTATTTAAAATGAAACTCCAATGCCAGTGGACACTGTTGCTGCAAAATCAATAAAATTCTGTAACAGAGATTTTTAACTGTCAGTTTTTTCATTGTTGCTGTTTTTTCAGTTTGTTTGCAAGATTATATAGTGACTGCAATTAATTGGTGGAAAGGTTAAGAGAGTGTAAAGGGAGAACAAAAGGAAGTTTGTATGCCTTACTATGACAAAACTGAAAGAAGTTACTGAACATGAAAAAGAAAGGTACATTTACATACAGGGCAGTAGTAGCTCAGATAGAGCGTTCATCTGGCAGCCGGAGGCTTGTAGGATCAGCTCTGGCTGGGTCAGTCCCAGGGTGAGAGCCTTCACCCACATTGCCTGTTGATGGTGGTTGGAGAGTCTGGTGGTGGCTGGTGTATAGCAACTTCACTTCTACGGCTACAATACCACCATCAGCATGTGAATGGGTGAATGACTGACTGTAATGTAAGACACTTTGGATCCCATGACTGAAAACCACTATAAAAATTCAGCAATTTCTCAGTTTTAATTAAAAAAGACTCCAGGATTCCACTGCTGCCAAAACAATATCACAGCAACATCAAACCTTCATTACAAAAGCAGTAATTTCAGACAAGAAAAACACATCTGACTTCAACTGGAAAAATAATCAAACTTTTAATAAATTATTGGCTTATTCTGTAAACAAACCATGCACAGTTTAAAGAAGGTTAAACAAATAGAAACCACAGTTAAAAAACCCCCATAAGTATAACAATTCCACTAAACCATGAATTTTTGTCTGTCAACTAGTGTTGTTTATTATTTTTCGGTCCACTTTATAAACATCTCAGGCCAACAGGCAACCAGTTTGTTTAGGGTTTTAGTTAACACTTAGTTATATTACCTTCTCCCTATTTGAATTACATTTTTAATTGACTGTGAATTCTTTGTTATATAATTAAAACATTTTTTTGCCATTTTCATTTTAATATTTTATTCTGTTTATGTTTTACTAAAAGGCACCCTATAAATCAATGTGACAATTTTTTATTAATTATATTTCAAATTTGCCAGTTTTCTTTCATTTCTATGTGCATTTCTGTGTGCATATACCAAACTATTTGCTTCAATTATTTAAATATCTAAAAACGGATTTGTTTATATTAAATTTAGAATGAATATGCCTTAAATTGGAGATTAATATACTGTATGTGAATTACAGGAATTTCTTGATCTCAAAGGTCCAAACTTTAAATTATGCAAATCAATCTTCCACTACATCTATCAGTTATTTCACATATGTGAATAAGTATTGTTGATTATTCTGTACATAGTTTGAACTGTTGAAGTGTTAACTGAAATGTACTCAAGACGCTTTTCTTACACTTGTTTTATTTGGTTTTTGTGTGCGTTTGATTTTACGTCAGGCAGTACAAGTACGTTCCCGCTGAATTTTCTGCAGGCATTAATCCAGTCTCCTGCTGGTCCTTCCTCCTTTTACGTCCCTGAGCGAGGCCGGCGTCAAGATGGTGAGTGTTGTGGTGAAAATATAAGTAAAATCCGCTGAACATCATGGTCATCCGTCTACTAAAACACACATTCTACCGATTAAATTATTCTTCATGTTACCCCTCATAATAAAATAACAATATTATTAAACTACGAGACACTGAGAGGAAGTTCTGCGGTACACTTGAAAGCTAGCCATAATAATGTTGGTTCGGACTATACACACGCTTCTGGTGTACGTTTTGATTGAGTTCAGGTTATTTTTCTCTTTCTGTCCGTTCATATATAGATAACAAAAATGTAACCGACACGGTCCCTTCAATACAGTGTGATTTAAGATAGGGAAACAGAAAAGTGACAGCGTGAAGTGGCTGATGTTAGCCTATGCTACTCGACTGCTTTAGCGAGGCCCTCGTTTAGAGGATGTTCAAATAGTAAATCTGATTATTTTGTAGTAGAACAGACAGGGACATATTACATTAAGGTGGTGACGTTTATCACGTTACTGATGGCTTTAATCCGATCAAATTGAGGCAGCAGGACATTCTAGTGATTGTATGGATTTGTTCAAATGACAGCAATCCTGGAAGATTCCTTGAAGCAGTTTTTGGTGTTACCTTTTTAACCTTAATTTTGAAATGCATCGTATGTTACTTTTTGAAGTTGTTGGTCTACATTATTTATGATCTTGCTCCACGGGCTGTACAGTTTTTTATTTAAAGATATGTGAACTGAATATAGTGTAAATGTTCCGATATCAGGTTATGTGCCCTATATTGTTCTGCAGGTTATTATTGATTGTTGTTGTGAGTTGAGTGTCCTAAATTAAAGTAGTAGTTATCAGATGTTTCATTTTCCCAGCAGAAAATGTGTCTTTTAGTAACAAGTAAAAAATGTGTGCTGTTCTTATAAGATATTGAAATGTTAACAAAAGTAAAATCTATTTAATAAACTCCTCTCATCCACAGAATGACACAGTAACAGTCAGGACCCGCAAGTTTATGACAAACCGACTGCTTCAGAGGAAGCAAATGGTAAGATTTCACTTTTTTTTAGCCACTATTGTTTTGTGCGTCTGTCAAACAAGATGTTCATTCTCTGCTTTATTTTTCCTCAGGTTGTCGATGTCCTTCATCCCGGCAAGGCCACAGTTCCCAAGACAGAAATCAGGGAAAAACTTGCCAAGATGTACAAGACCACCCCTGATGTTGTGTTCGTCTTTGGCTTCAGGACTCAGTTCGGTGGTGGCAAAACAACAGGCTTTGCTATGGTCTACGACTCATTAGACTATGCCAAGAAGAATGAGCCCAAACACAGACTTGCCAGGGTAAGCTTGGAACAGTTTACTCTGTTGGCATTGATACATTGATTAACAAGGATAAATGAGCTGTTTCTGTCTTTAAGTGGTGTTTAGATATGAAGCATGTTTCCTTTTGCACTCACTGTCTTTTGGTAGCGAGACAAAAGGGAGACAACATTTTGCATGTTATTTAGTAGGGGATACTGAAAAATGGCGTAAAAGTAGAAAAATGTAAGCATGTGTCAGGGTTCTGTTGTATGAGGTACTTTCACTTGCTGATGATCATTTAATTCTAGTTGTTGCAAAATAGACTTGCTTTGTTTTCTATGAAAATTGATGTGAGACAAAAGTTAATTACATCAACAAGAACATTCCAAAGTCATTTGAAGACTTTACATTTCTGCAAAAATTATTTTCTGTATATTTTAAATTGAAGAGGTTAATATTTGGAGAAAGAATCAAATAGACTTTATCACATAAGACATGTTATTCACCTTAATTGGACTTTTGCTTCATGAGTTTTTAGAGCATGTAGTGATACACTGCAACTTTATAAAGCATACTTTCCTCTCCAGCAGTCAGTACATAACAGGATCACTTTGGGCAAAAGAAAATCACTTTTGAGTGGAGAGAAGTAGCACATTAAAGCTTCTTTCACACATAATGGTGTTGGCACGGGGCTTCTAAAACCCTTCATGTCTTTGCCCAGTCTGATTTAGAGCAGTGCCACTCATGTAGTGTCAAAGTTTGCTGCGTTGATGTTAAAACAAATTCCAGTTTGGCACAAGACTCTGTGACCAAACCTTGAAGAGTTCAGCCATGGGGAATCATACGACTCTTACCAGTATTGTGGAGTTTGTGTGCACCTATTATTGTGAGATGGTGTCTTTGAAGATCTTTTGCAGTGATACTTGCTTTTCTTTGAGTCTTTGTGATTCAACCCAACACACTTAACAAGCTGTCAAGTACTTGTCTGAAGTAGACCTGAAAGACATGGAGATGTAGTTCCTGAAAAATCTAAATGTTTGTACCCTGATCATTTTATAAACCTTCTGATCTGTCATTTGAAATTATGTCACTTGGTGCTTTTAGTAAGCCATTAACTATATCATTAAAATTAAGAGAGTAGAAGTCGGTGTTCAGAAACCATTTTTATTCTGGTGTTTTTACTTTATGTGCAGTGAGTGAAACATCATAGTGGTCAGCTGTTTCTGCTTTCAGAGATAAAATACCATCAATGCTAACTTGAAACACTAACGTAATAATTTTTTTGTATTATTGCAAAAATGTTTGTCTAAATACCACAATCTTTTATTCTGTTTCAATACTGTCTGATCGTTATACACCTACAATTATTTGCAATCAGTTCATTACAAATACCTAGTGTTTGTGAAGTATGTTCTTAATTTTGTTTTGTCAAGTACATGCAAACTGGTTTGGGTTCTCCAATTGTGCAATTATTATCGATCTATATTTGTATGCTATGTTAGTTTGAGCATATTATAGTAACATTTTGAAATTGGTTTTCCTCAGCACGGTTTGTATGAGAAAAAGAAGACCTCAAGGAAACAGCGCAAGGAACGCAAGAACAGAATGAAGAAAGTACGAGGCATCAAGAAGGCCAGCGTTGGCGCTGCTGGCAAAAAGGTATTGTGATAGCTAAAATAATTAGTCAAAAAATCAGCTTATCTATCCTGTTTAGGAAAATGTAATACATAAATGTTAAAAACAGCAAAGGTAGAAGATGCTTTTGGGGTCATTGTTGACTTTTTCTTGCACACATTCTTTTGCAACTCTGATCTCATTTTTCACTGCTGTTTCTGTTTAATTTCCTCTGTCATCCTTCCAACTTTCACATTTTCTTTGGAAACGGTAGAAGGTAAATGTCAGTATGTGAGCTTAGTGCATTGTGCAGATAATCTACAAGTTGTAGAAGATAGCTTCCTCCTGCCTTTACAACTGTGCCTATTTATTTTTAAAGCCAAAATGCTTTTTTTGGATGCAAATGCTGCATCCAGTATAAAAGTTTTTGACCTACTGGCTATACCCTTCTAATACTAAGTACTGCAGTAAACTAATTTTTCAGTAGATCCTGCTTTTGTAAACTAGTAACAAGATATCCTCTGAGCTACAAATGAACAATTTTTAAGCATTAATCGGTAACATGCTGGTGTAGTTTTAGGACCAGTCATTCATCTGAATTCTTATAGAAATGATCTCTGAATAGAAAAATCCAGCTAGATTTGTCGTTATTCGCTCCATCTCTCTGCTTTGCAGCTGGTTATTAAACTATCATAAAGCATTTTGTGCAGCTTTGGCCTTTATGTAGCAGCAGCCTTCATAAGGCCATTCAGAGATCTTTTCTATACCATGTTTCAGTATTTAACATGTTAATATTATTTTGTTCCACCTTTTAATTCCTGATTTTGCTTCTCATGGATTTCTTTTACAGAAGTAAAGTCAGTTTTTGCAGGTATAGAAGAAGAAAAAGCATGGTGTGCCATTGTGTTGCACATCTTAAGATTTAGCTTTGGACTATGCTGTGCATGTCACTAATTTTTCCCTCAGTGTTTTCTCCTTTTTTGTGTTTCAGTCACCTGGAAAGTGTTTTTGTTTGTGATCCATATCCTCAATCCTTTTGTAGCACAGTTTCTGGTGTGATGGTTATACCTATCAGGCTTTCCTCTGCTGTGCATATTTGATCAGACATGAGAATTTGATTTGGGTCATTCTTAAAGAGAAGCTAAAGATCTGTGTGTAGCATGTGAAGCTTAGTTTTCCTTGTGTGTGGGATTGAGGGCAAGTGATCTAAAGGACCGCTAGTGTGTGAATTTTGAACTAAAATTTAACTCGAGATGTTACTTGATCTAATGTGTGAAAACACTACCACTAAACATTCATCTTGTTTGACTGTAAAGGAATTAGTTTTATTCTTGCTCTAACACTAATCTTGTTTTTTCCTTGCAGTGAGCCTGGACAACCAGTGAGTGTCTTCGTGCTCAAGATGTTCTTGTATATTGTCATCAAATAAAAATTTTTGGGGAAAATTGATCTTTGTGAATTTTTATTAAAAAAATTTTTCTAATTTTTTTAGTTAAACAAAGAATTTAGAATATAGTTTTGAAAAGATCAATAGATCTTTAACTGGTTAAAAAATTCAATCTTTGAATTTCTGTCGGTGAATTTCAGTTTCTAAAACATTTAAGGTGGCTTCACAAAATCAGATTTTTTTAAACTACTTTTCTTTTTCTAACATTTTTGCAAAACAAACAACTGGTTAAAAAACTAGATTTTATGGTTTGTGTATCGGTTTCAGCTTTCCCTCCATAGGCCTAAATTTCCAACAGTTTAATATTTTACAGATGTAGTTACAGAAAATGTCCACATGAGGACTCCCTTCATCAAAGAAAACTGGTTCAAGTCACTGAAGCTTTTAATAAATGTTTATTGTTGGGTTTAGCAGTAATAAACTAATTATGAAGAGAAGTTTTTATGAATAATTAGTAGACAGACCCATCTGTGTCTAGACCTACCTTTACTGTTTATGAATAAACACTCTGAAGCACAATAAAAATCCCTTTTTGCAGTGACCTTTTCAGATAATTTGCATTGAAATACCCAGAGACTGTGTAAATGAAGTGATTAAAATGCCAGGAAATGGTCTGTCCTCAGGGTAACCTCCTACTCCTGTCTCGTCCATTCGTATTTGATTTTAGTGCAAGAGCATTGCTTACAGAGCTAAGGAGGAAAGCAATAACAGAACACACAACTTTAAAAATAAATGCAGAAAAGCAGCGAGGAAAATGTAACATTCCAGCTCTGGTCCATGTTTTTTGCAGTAAGGTAGTAATGCAATGATGTAATGCCACCTGTAAGGCCTCAAAGCTGCCTTTGAGTTTAATTTTCTACTTGATGCATGCTACAGGGGAACCTTTTCTCAGCAGACTGGCCCAGAAAATGGTGTTCACATAAACAGGTCTTGGGTAAATAGTTGACTGCATCTGTATATGAAAACAGGTGGGTGACTGCTCTAGAGCTGAAAATGTTGCAGGGGATAAGAAAAAGGCTGCAGTGTGTCTTGCAGCTCAGTGGTGCTCTGCTGGTGTGTGGCTGTGGAGGTTTGACATAAGTGGAGCTTTCAACCCAGGGACTGGTAACAGATGGTGTTGGGAAATTAAGCCCCTCTCCTCAGCCCCGTCGGTCTGTCCCAGGAGCCTCTTCCTCTTTCTTTGTTTCTTGTAACAGCCTCTGTTCCCAGAATCCCTCTGTTTTTCTTGATTATGCTTTGCTTCCTTTGTTTCAGTGTGGCAGTAGTGACATCGATTTATCTGTCACAATATGCCACATTATTTTAATACTATAAAAGATATGTCATGGGTTGGAAAGATATCACCCTATTAAAAAAAAATAAACGGGAGAGGGCAAAACATCTGACTGATCATAAAAAGTGAGCAGCATTTAGAAGGTGATGCATGTTTTGCATTATACCTGCTGTCTCAGAGGCACAAAACAAAATCCACCTCTGCTTTCCTTCAAGACTGGAACAGACTAACAAGAACATTCTGCCTGTTTGCAACAGAGATAATTTTGCAGTCAGGTTTATGATAAATGGTTCTGAGGAGCACATGTTTATGCCCGGCACAACAGGTGCCGATTTAATGACCTGCCTCTCTCCATGCAGAGCAGAGTTGTGTTTGAAGAAAATGGACAGGATTCCTGTTTGCCAACACATTGACATTAAAAGCAACAATAGGTGTCAAAGATGATAATCTAGCTGTTTCACATGTCATTTTGTGGGATCTAACATGTCATTCACGTGCAATGTTGTTATTCTGGCATCTGTTTTTAATCATATTTGATACAGTATGTGTTCAGTGAGCGCATTTTGCAGAGGGACAACTTGCTGCTACAAAGTGTGGCCAGGCATTCGAGGATGTGCTGCATCTTAATGAGGTATGTCTCCCTTGTTGGCCTCAGCAGGGGAATCATCACAGCTCATTTTGCAGTCCTGCAGTGTCCTATCAGCTTTGGCAGCCGGCTCTAAGTTCACTCCATCTGCCAGTTGCTAGGTGCTGATATATAAAATGATCTGTGCCTCCGTAGCCCCTGAGCACCAGGGAAGTGATTTGCTTTTGAGGACAAACTGTGTTTCGTGAATCCTAATTATCCTCTTTGCATCACCAGCCTGACATGGTTTTGTCATTTATCCCTCTCTGGAAGCAGTGGAGGAAAAGAGAGAGAGGAAAAAAAGGAAAGTGTAGAGACTGCAGCAAATTACATCTGCCCAAACAGACAGTGCTCCCATGGTTATACTGTAAAGCAGCCAAGATGCAACACTGGTATTTTTCCATCTTTTCATTTCCACTGATTCAGGAAGAGGTAAAAAGATATTTGCAGTCTAGTTGCTCAAGATGCACATGTGGAAATCTTGGTTTCAGTCATGAAAGGTGGCCTTTTTTTCTCAGGCTGTTAACATGCTGTCTGAGACTCAAAGGACATCAGACCAAAGCATGTCACCCCTGCTGCCTTCCCACCATCGGCCAACATCCTCAGGAACATTTGAGTCTGGAGCAGTAAGGACGGGAAGAGAGGGAATGTTGTGGATGTCGCAGAGGAGAGGAGGGAAAAAAAGGGTTGACAGAAGGAGAGGTAAAGGAGAGAGAAAAAATCAGGGGAGTGCAGTAATGGGAAAGGGCAGCAGATGAGAGTGACAGCATGATGGAATGCTCTGTGAGGTAGTTGTGCTCTGGAGGCTCAGAGCTGTGTGTGTGTGTACATGTGAGTCAGTTATTTGGGAATCATATGTGTATCTGTGTGTCCTTGGGTTTTAGAGAAAGGGTAACTGATATAGACATTCACGTTTGTTTAAATATATAACATAAATAGAAGCTCTGGAGTCAATTCATTATGACCTGTCAGCTTTTTAAACAATACATCAAGGCTATGATACAGTTTTAATGTTAATTGTACCGTCATTGGCTGCAAGTGGGTATTTATTCACTTTCTTTTGCATATTTAAGATGGTTATAAATGGTAAGCATATTTACAAGAGAATGTAAAAATGTTGAGATTTTGATTAAAAAAATGTCATAACCGTGAGAAAAAAAAAGAACATGTAATTCCATCTTAATATGTGTAAAAGATTAATTTAGACAGAGAAATTACTCCAAAAGAAGTCGCAATCATTTTAAAATTTCCCTCTAAGGTGAAATATCAGCATATTTCTTTACTAAAAAAGGTATTTTATTGTAATTTATGAGCAGTTTTCAAATTAGATCAAATCTCTGCAAGTAGGTTAAAATCCTCTAACATCCATGTTTTATCTTGTATCTGAGGAGAATTATGCTTGTTTTGAATGAGTTGAAACACTTTTATGAAAACCCTATACTGTGGAATATATGTGCTGTGATAAACTATTTTTCCCCTACTGATATTTTTTGTTTTTGCTTTTTTTGTTACACCTACTGTAAGACAAAATAATGAGTAAATACAGAACAAAGTTTGTTTAAATGATTTTTTCCATTAACCCTGTAAAGGGTCATATTAGCACATACTGGTTCAAGAAAATGATTTAAAAGTATGAAAAAAGTTACTTAGTGTGCCTTTAAGTGACAAAAATGCAAAAAAGAAAGAAACCCTTAAGGAGCAGATACTTTTTTACAGAACTGAACCACCACCTAGACTGAAATTTTCTGAAAATTTTCACATTTTAGCCACAAGTTTGGACGTTCCATTTGATGGCAGCTAATAGGGTTAAAGTTGGTTATAAGTGTGGTCGCTTTTGTCATAAAGAGGCCTTCAGCTGAGTTCAGACTCAGAGCTTTAAAAGGGCTGTTTGTGTTTGAGACACTTCCACCCATGGTCTTTGAATGTAACAAACCTAAATTAAAGACAGGGTATAAAATAAGTTTCAGAGTTGAATAAAGATCATGTTTGTTACTTTTATAAGACGACAGGTCAACTTTATGAGAAGTGAGACTTTGTTTTATATTGAAGTGTGGAATCCAGTGCCTTTCAGCAGTCAATTGTAAAGAAAGTCTGCTTCAGCTTCATGTCACAACAGTGAATAACTAGAAATCAATTTTACATCTACTGTCTACAGTATAGATAACAATAAACACTCAGCTACACTGTGTGATCCGTGTGTGTTTTCTAACCTTTTCTTTTGGTGGGGGCGATACATGCTTGAGAGCAAATGATAACATCGACCCACTGAGACTAATGATTTGCTGCACTTATGATCATTTTTATTTAAAGTAGTTATAAGTGAATGTTTTAATACAGTAAGGAAAGGAAAGAGATAAAGCACATCCCATTTCCCCAAATGGTTTCTAACTAACCTATTCTAGGAAAGTTAAGTGCAGATTTATAGATTTTAGATTAATGGACTGAGTTTCTACGAACACAGATGAGCCAGTTTAGTCATTTTACTTTTTGTTTCCAATCAATGGAGCACATTTTATACATTGCATCATGCTGCTTTCACATTACAGACATGACTGTGGTTCATGGTTTTCCAATAGTCACAACTAAATGATCTCAAACAGAGAACAGCAGCTTGATACAATTCATATCAGTAATCACTGCCTGAGTTTGTACCCAATGGAACAAGCTTGTGTTGGGTCTGCACACAGCACTTAGCTCGTTGTAGAGCTGATATATCCCATTGTTTTTTTAGCTCATTCACATTTGCACATTCCTACACTCATTGGTATTCCTGTTCATAATACCCTCCTCAATCAGCTGCAGAGAAGCTCTGATTAATGGCAACAGTGAGGGCAATCTCCCTGCGATTCATTAAACAGGACTGGCATGAATAAAAAGGGAGATTTGCTCATAGTGCAATTTAAATCCCATAATATGTTCTGTCGCTGGAAATAATTCATGGTGTTGTTAGCGGCGCACAGGATATTCACACACAGACAGAATACAGAGTCAGATGAAACATCATTTAAAAGATGTAAGCAGTGAATTTAAGGACGGATCTTCCAGGACTGCTAGAACAAGAGTTACCACAACAACAAAAAAAAAAAAAACAGCATCAGGTTTTATTTCTAATGTACAGTTAATTATTTTGCTAGATCATTTAGAGGCAAAAGAGACATCCACACAGCCTGAACCTGACAAAGCCCACCTCTAAAGGACCCCCCCCCCATGCTCCCTTCCACCTTATTATCACAGATTGATTTCTATCAAACATCCTCCCTATAAATGTGCATGAACATGGGCCATCAGGCGAATGTCATTACTGCTGCTCATTTGCAAAGTAAGAGACGATCGGATGTGACAGCAGTGGAATTAGCTTTGTGTTGGCTCTCTGTCGCTCTCATCCTAAAAAGCTGCTCTGTGGGGGAGTGATTAAAAGGATATATAATTCTACCCTGCACATTAAACACTCCGTGCCCCACTTCTTCTCTTCTAGCCAAACCACGGAGCTCACAAAGGCCATACTTGTGTGGTGCATGAAGCTGCTGCTGCTGCTGCAGTGGAAGCCTCTTTCTCCAAGGTGATTGCTGATCTGAGTGATAAAATGGATGAAAGCATCCAGGTGGAAAGCCAATCATACAGAGATACCTCGTATTGCTTTTTCATTATAGCCCACCTACATGAAACGCTTGTTGCAGGCAGTGTAACTGAGCTGCAGGTATGTTTCTTTACACTGACTCTGTGGTGTTATCGTCTGCACCGAGCTGCCTGCTCCCTTACTGAGCAGCTGTAAAATCAATAGTTTCTGACCTTACCTCTGTCAGAGGCTTTGTTGGAGACCCCCAACCCACAGAGCAGGACACAGTGTGTCTCCCACTGTCTCAGTACAAGCTCTAGGTGACTACTAAAGAGAGCTACCGGGCGGCAGTGGAGTGCATGGACAGCATGATCTTAACTGATATCACAACAGTTTCTTGGTGCTTCCCGACTGGAACTGTGTTACTGTGTTGCACAATTATTTATTAGTTGCTAAATGTTCTAAAGTCTGCATACAAAAAGCACAACTTCACAGATTAACTGACATCCATTTTTAAGCATTTTAATCCTTTTACAATAAATACAAAAACAACTATATGATCATTAAAGCTGTATCAGTGGTTGCATTTAAGCAATCAACATAAAGGCGGAGGATTACTGGTGATAAGAATGTGTCTGCCAGACAGTGCTAGAGAGTTGAAATTTCTGATTAGTATGAGTGACACAAGCACTGATCATTTTTGACTTAGGGTGTAGGCAAACATAAAGGAACTATGATCTGCAGTGGAAAACCGTCTGTCCTGATGGTGCAGCTGCGATGACAGGAGGCTTGAAGGGACTGTTTGGATACATAAAAAGGGTAAACATGGACCATGGATGCATTGTATTATTCATCGCTGGCTAGTAAGAGGACTTTAAAATCCAAAGTTAAAGACTTAGACTTTGACTTGGATTTGCACATCATTGACTTTGGACTTGACTTGGACTTGGTTGTGTTTGACTTGGACTTGACTCGAGACTTGCCTAGAAAGACTTGTGACTTGCAAAGCAGTGACTTGGTCACACCTCTGTGTTATAATGTAATAAAGGGCAAAAATCCTGAAAAGCCTTTACTGCCTTTCTACAACAATGTTTATAATGCCACAGGTCAAAGGAACGTGTATTTACCATGACCCAAGTTTCTGCTGATTCTCACTAACAAGAAGAACACTGATCACCTCTCCAGTCAGTTTTTTAAAATGATTTCTTCATCTAAGAAAAAGGAAAGGCACACCATGTCAGCTAACCTGTGAAATCTCCACAGGGTTCATAGAATTTGGACTCAGTGCAGAAAATGGCCTAAATAACAGGTCTTAAGGAAATTAAAGTAATTAGAAGACAATTGATTTTTTTTAAAATATCATAAAATAAGCACAACTTTCTTTTATGTACAATGCTGAGACTGTCAAATAATAGATGTTGATAAGTATTTTCGCTGCATATTGCATGTTAACATGACAAAAATACTCTCACATCCTTGTTTCACCATAGATCCCTGCAAAAAATACTGTAGCTGAGAGATCTGGTGTAAAGTTTAGTCTTTTAGGATGAAACAGCAGAAGGTGTTTTAGGCTAAAAGGCTTTCCTGTTGCTCCTCTGTCACAGCTCTTCTCTATGACAAAGCAAATCATTGAAGACAAACTAAAAATCTTATATTACTAAAAACTCCAGTCAAAGGCAGCTACACACATTTTCTAGACTTTGGGCCTAAGAGAAAGACAGGTATCACCAACATAACTCAAAGAAAAGGAAAGTAACAGCCTTTTCTGGTGTGTGCTCTGTGTTGCATGTATTTTGGACAGACATATCTCTTTTTATGAATTGAAGATAACCTCCATGCAACTAGCATGTGATGAATTTATATGAAGCAATACAGAAACTCTGACAATACTGACAGAATAACCCTAAAAGATGTATTAAATTGAGATAAGAAGTCTATTGAGTCTAGCTGAACGCTAGCAGCAAGGACTTGGTTAAGAGGCTAATATGTGTGTGTTTGTACATACACACACACACACACACACACACATATATATATATATATATATATATATATATATATATATATATATATATATATATACGATAAGCCCAAAGCAGCAGCCGCCTGCGTTCAACAGCTGAGCTGAACGCACACCTCCCTGGCGATGTGTAATGCTGCTGCTACTTTGTTGTCTGTGTGGATCAAAACATGTCGATCCTGCAGCAGAGGAGCTAAATGTTGAGTCACTTTCAACACTGTGAAGAGCTCCAGAACATTTATATGCAGGGACATGTGGGCGGGGCCACCAGCCCCCCACCACCTGGGACAATCATGTGCCCCGCCCCCCCCCCCCCCCCCCCCCCATCCTGAGAGTGAAGCTTCGACCACCAACACGTGAGACGTGACCCTGTTGAGATGCAGATGTTACCTCCAGTGTCTAAAGTCTGCTCCCACTGAAGGAGGATGTAGCGTTTTGAAATAACTATTAGTTATTTTAACTACACCCTCTTCAGATAACATTAGCTTATTTTTGGTTTATAATGAAAAGTGATAGACTGTCATTTAACCCTGATAATAGCTAATATTTATTGAAGGTATCTAGGTTCTTTGAAAGAGTACAGTGAATTGAAATACCTTATTAATAACGTGAACTGAGACCAGATAAAGATTGAACAACCATTTAATTTGAAAAACCTAAGAACACAGACAGATAAGATAGTTTGAAAGTTTGATGTGAACACAATTAATATTCTTAAACATGTTGAGGATGTTAAAGATAGTTTTAATTGTGAGTTTTAACGGACCGTAGCATATGTCTTAATGACTAGGGAAGTTAGTTAATTTAGTTAACCTAGTTGTGACTTTAAGAGTCATTTAGGGCTAAATTGAGTTTGGAATGGGATGTAGTTTGGCTTAATTTAGAGTGGAAGAATTAAGCTTTATCACAGCAAACCTCTCGATCAGAAAGTGGTGTTCGCTCACTGAAAGGTGGACGTTCCTAGATCTGGCAGGCGTTGGTTTCTCCACGAGCTGAGGCTGGAGTCCCCAGACTCGGAGTGGTGGTCCTGGAGGGCGTGGCCGCCGAGGACCTCGCCGGACAGTCCGTGGATACGTCCCGGTCAGCAAGGGAGGCATTTCAGCAGGCATGCTGAAGTCATTTCTGATCTTCCCGTGGTGAGGGAGAGACTGAGAGGCCTTGTTCAAAGCTGATAAGGGTTCAGCTAAAATAGCAGCATAGCAGCTCCAACTGCTTTCAGGCTGTAGCTCAGACCAAAACTGAGACTGTATGAGGACTGAACAAGACTGACTCGTACCGGAACTGAGTATTAGTTTTGAGACGAGTTATCTTAAATTTAACCAATCAGAAGATATTAAGTGTACTAATCAGAACTGAGTTAGTGGAGTTGTGAATGGCTCTGATTGGATAAGGGAACCGTGAGGGAGTTTACCAACTCACATGACTTCCGCCCGTTAAGACTCACATTATAATGGTAGAAATGCATGACATAGCAGTGAAGCATTATAACACTTTGAGTGTGAGTGTGTGGGTGACCCTGAACAGGAACAACAAGAGAATGTTCTGTAAACAAGAGATTACAGTTGGAACACCAGTCTGTGGTGTTAAAGAAGAGACTTCTTTAAGAGAGTGTTTTATTAGACCAGTTAGTGTCCAGTTAAGGTCATCTGGGAGATGGACACCTGAAAGTGGACAGTAGGACACCTGTGGGGATCTTGATTCAGGTTAAACATAATCCAAGAGTGATTGTATTCCAAGTTATTGGGAAAAAGATGGATTATTGTTGTGATGGTCAACAGAGGTCAAAGGTCAGAGGATGTAGCCTATTTGGTGAGGCTACAAGGAACAGAAAACACCAGTGGCGGGCCGTCAGGGCCTTCAAGGCCTTCTCTAAACTTACTCAAAAAAGTAAATGCATTTTTCTTTTGGTTAATATTATTAAATAATAATGTTCTCCCTGGTCTGTTCTCTTTATATCATATTATATCTACTTGGTTGCACCGCTTTAAGGTAGGGTGTTGTCCAATCAGATTTCAGCTTGCTTGTGTTGTTAGGCAGATTGAAGTCTGCCACTAGGGGCTCTAGGCTCAAGTGCTTCTCTCAGAACCTTCAGAATCAACAGAGCAGGCCCCGGTCCGCTTTCAGCCTGCAGAGACGATCATTTCCGATAGCCAATCAGCTCTTGAGTCTGCGTGGCCGAGGCCAGCTAGCATACCTCACGCAAAAGTTGACATGAACGCATCCTGTGATTGGATACGGCCTCATTTTGGTCTAAAGGTGGCGATATCTGAACTAAACTTGGAGATTCATTAGCTACCGACAGCTATCGGTGTATTCTTTTTAACCCAGGATGGCTGAAGGAGGAGAAGGGATCCTGTCCCAGCTGGAAAAACTGTTTATCCGTCAATTTTAGAAAAGGAATTATGAACTGTATCGTGGATAACCGCTTCAGAGAGACGCTGGGATTATAAAGCTGGTATTGATGGATTTGGTGTTTGGAGCAATGATGTGGAGGAGATTTGTGTTGATGAGTGCAAGCACTTTATTTGTGTTTTTGTTGTGTTTTTGTCATTTTATTTCATTAGTAATCAATCAACAGCGTGTCACTGAGCTGAATCAGGTGCACTGCCAGTCAGGCTGTGCATGATACCACGGCGGTTCTGATCTGCCCAAAAATGTACGTTGACCAGCCTTTAATAAGGGTGACGTAATGTGTATGTGTGATTATGGATTCTGGAGCTGTGGTGTCAGATTGATGGTATTATGAGGCGTATTACTGAGGAGGAAATCACTGAAAGCCCAGAGATGAAAGTCACGGCCTGCCACTGAAATATAGATATCAGGATGTGGGATGTCCAGTGAAGCTGACAGGAAAATGCTTTTTCATTCCTTCTAATGTGAAGACAGGAAGAATTGAGGTCCTGAAATGGTAAACAGAAGAGCAAGCTGGAGCTAAATCAGAGATCAGGAAACATGTAATGTGACCAAAAACACAGCAGATGTTTGTATATTCACACTAACATTACAGGATTGTGCAAAAGTTTTAAAGTTTGTATTTTTTTGTGCTGAAACATACTTTTGCTCAGTGCTATATCTCCTTGGTTTAGTGTTTGTATTATGTATCTGTTCAACATTAACTGTCATTAAGTATGTGGAGAAGCACTTACTCTAAGCCTCTGTGTGTGAAAATGAGGCATTAAAATAGAACGTCTTGGTAATCCCTAATGGCTTCTCCAACATATGCATGATTTCATGCCTTCTGGTGCAGCTATTCCAAGAACAACAGCTTTACATCAGTGAGATACAACTCCAAGTCTCAGACACAATGCAAAATCTGATCAAATAACATGAAAAAAGTGTTGTTGTACCTTTCTCAACGCATCTTTTTTCCCCGATATCTGATGACGACATGTAACCTCTGTAGCTGTGGAGAATTTGAGTTGGTAAATTATTACAATTGAACTTTGTGGTGTACCTCATTGTCATGTAAGCAAAAATGTCTACATCTCTAATTTCTGATGGACACAGAACTAGACTAGAAGACGGAAAAGCCAACAGTTTGTTCTTTAAAGCAAAGGTGTTTTTGTGGAAAACAAAACTTTTTTAAAAATCTCTTCAAGGACTTATTAAAGGACAAATAAACATAATTTTTCACTGAATAAAAGCGGAGGCAAATCAAACGGATCAGGACTTTGCTAAACCCACCCACAGGGAAGATCACATGAAATTAATAACAATATAATAATTCATGATAAAATAAATTCTGCCCAGATACACTGGATCCAATTAGGAGAAATAATTTATCACTAAGTTAATATGCTAGCAGCTAATCTGAACAGGGTCACAAAATGAATTGCTGTCATCCTGAAACTACTCTCTGAAAAATATCCCGTAATCAGATTGTCCTGCTGGAAGACCAGCTGTTGCTGCTCCTTTGCTCACTATTCAGTTCAAACCTGATCTGAAACTGATTGCGTGTGAAGGCTTATAAAATATCCGTTTTGAGATTGGAGTTGTTATAAAACGCTACAGTGAAATACATTTTACACATCCCCTAGAGGTTTCTGGTTTTTGTGAAAATGTTTATTGTGGCGTTGTTGAATTGGGGGTCATACTACCAGGGCAGCATTACTCACTGAACAGAATTTTGCTTTGGGCTGCTTTCTGATTCGTGGTATATTTGTTTACACACAGAAAAAGGAATTGGGAAGCTGAAGCATGTGAGCTATCATGAATATTTAACTTAAAGCACTGTCTTTGACAGTGGTTGTATTAACTTGAAATGAGTGAACACTGAACTACTTGAGTTGCTTTAAATCAAACGTAACATGCCCCACTGAGCAAATGACTGCGAGATCTTCTTTGACCTCTGTTGAAGCCCAGACTGCGATATTAAGATTTAACATTTCTGCTGACATGGATTGGAGGAAGAAGCTGTTTTGTATTCCCTCTAGCCAGGGTGAAAACCAGCGTCGTACAAACTAGCAGGCAGAGTAGCACACTATCAATGGGCCGGCTGGCTTTGGCGTTCAGCTTCAAAGAACCGCCTGCAGGCAACGTTTCTAATATTGTCTCAGAGTCTGTTTTTTCACAAAAGTACTGATGCATGAGTGGCCTGAGAAAAAAAAAGAGAGAAAACAGAGGGGAAACATCAAAAGTGCGTTTGAAGTGTGGAGGTTTTTGTCAGACCACAACTAAATGTTTCCACCTGAATCCTGATTGGCTCACAACCATCCTCTAAAGGAGGACGGACAACTTCTCTGGGACTGAGCCAGATAAGAAATAAATCTATAAAATGACAGATAAATACAAAGAACGCACCGCTTATCTCAAGTCAAAACGTGATCCAACAACCTCTATATCAGTGCCAATAAAGAGGTAAAGGGTATAAAAGGAAGCAAGAGGAGCAGCTGTGTTTGCAGATGTGTTGTTGATGTCTGGCATGTTGCTACACAAAGCCCAAAACACAGCATCAAAGTGGAGGATGACAGCCTCACTCCATCATCAGCTTGAGAAGAGTGTCCGCAGGGATTCTGTGCTTTACGCAGGACTTGCATGGGAAACTCACAACGAGTTCTAAAAAATGTTCTTGGTAAAATTCTCAAGCTGAACATTAGTGCCAGGGCTGTTCACTGGGAAATGACTGGTCTGTCACGCTCTGGTTGACTTCTATCTTTTATCCCCTCAATACCCATCGTGTTGTTTTCTGACTGTCGCTTTGGATTGGCCTCACAGTACAGTAAGCCTCAGCTCATATCTAATTGGAGAGACGAGAGACCCGTCTCGAGCCCCGTGGTCTCCAAATGCAGCCACTCCAGCACTCAGAATCTCATTAAACTTGCAAACGTGATCCGTTCCTGCTGTACCTGACATTTTTGCATCAAGTATCATCGACAGAGCCACCCTGATGAGAGTCACTGGTAGTCAATGTTTTCATGATATTTATTCATTTAAAATGATATTAAAAAATGACAAAAACTAAACAGCATATCATCAGAAACATCAGACCAACTGTCAGCACGGTGGTGCAGATCTAAACTATGAACTCCTCTGTATTCCAAAGTATTTTAATGTCAAATCTGAGGCCACTTGTCCAACAGCTAAAGCTTAGAGGATGTTGAGTTGTGCAACATGATATATCCAAAGAAAACCAGCAATTTACAATATAAAGCATAAAAATAATTAAGATGATGCAAATGCTCACAAAAAATCCAGACTTCAGTCCTTTTGAAATGCTAAGGCAGGATCATAAGAGAGCTGTAGAGAAACAAATGTCTTCACACATCAATGAACTGAAGCTACATCGTAACGAAAAGACAGTCTAAATTCCTCTATTGCTGCTCTTCTACAAGCTGCTGGGTGGACTTAGTTTTCCACACACAGCTTTTCCATTTTGGCTTATTTTTGTAAAAAAAAAAAAAAAGACGACATGTTAGAATCTGTTGAGGGTTTTTGTACAATTGAGGTCAGATTTAAATAATTCTAGAACCTGATGAAGACTGGTTTATTTTATTATGCCCTAAAAGGTAAAACTGTAAACTGAAAAAGGATGGACTTCCTTTTTACCACTCAGTTCCACAGTATGGTGTGTTTTGTTGTTCAGCTGAGGATACATGTCCTTAAGCAGCATCATTTCATCTTTGACTGAATTGAAATGCCATCTGTGAGCCTGCCATGCTATAGCTGGTAAAAGTACAGTTAATTATTTGTGATGTTTTGTGTTTGGATTTCACCTTTTTGTAGAATTAACCAAGTCAAGAATCTGGATGATTCTTGCCTTTTTCTGATATGTATTTTACTTGTTGACCAGCTGTTGTGCACCCCCCCCGTACCTTTATTTAAAGCTTTTCAGCACCTCAGCTTGATTCTCATGCCACTGGGAGGCACACTCACATGCAAACACAGACACAAACACACCATTAAAACAAAAGGAGGTTGGCTCTAGACACATTTGTCACTCTGGCAGAAGAGCCTCCCGCTCTCCGGGTTGGTGGCCTGGTTTCTGCACGGGAGCTGCACATCTTCCCGCCTGCGCTGCCTAGTAACTGTCAGATCCACACTGTGATTTATGCAAATTGGCAGGCAAGGGCTTGTGGGTCAGCAGCGATATGTGGTAAGGCCATCATCGGGATAATGTTCAAAGGCAAATCAAAAGAAGCAGCCGTGTGGCATAATCCACCAATGTTTCACCACCAGCTGAAAGATCAACCATGACACTGAATTATCTTTAAAATAAAAATGTTTTTGAGTGGAAAATTAACTGTAAAGCCTAAAAATTCCTCTGTTGATTTGATTATTATGCATTATTGTGTTATTCATATGTAACTGAGACTGAACATGAATTAGAATTTGTGTTCGTGAACTGAAAAGAAATCACAAAACCTGTCAAATCTTTTTATTCAAGCACAAAAATAAATCAAAAACATACACAAAGATCATTTGCAGGCATCCTTGAACTTAATTACCTTTGAATACTACAAACTAAATCCCCTCCACCAGAGGAATAACAATCAGTCACATTTGCTGCCAACTTCTAGACTTGAATCGAACTCAGATGTGCCTTTCACAATCAAACACCTGCTCAGTTTGTTCCCTGAATATTTCAGATGATTACTTGTGCACAATCTGGATCCGTCCACCCGTGCAAAGCTCCTGGAAGGAATTCAATCAAAAGTAATTTAACTTTTTGGACCGCTGCGTTGAGCTCCCATCTACTGTATGTGTGTGCCAGGCAACCACACAAATGCAGCTCTTGATCGCTTAAACAAAGACCGTGATAGTTTTTACATAATCAGTCTAGATGGATAAACATCAAACACTTTGGAGTCTGTGCTTCTGTCACGAAGAGAGAAAAGGATCAGAGGACTGCATGGCACCGCTCCACTCAGTGCAAATTATTTTATTCTAACATTAATACACTACAATCTTTGAGTTTCATAGGTCATCACAACTCAACTGCATTGTCTGGATTCATGTATAGAATTTTTGTTAATTATGAATTTTTTTTTTACTGGTTTAGAGCTTAGAAACATGGCTATGAAAAGGTTTAAATCCTGTTTATTTTGGATGTGCTGTTTCACATCATTTTGCATTGCTTTTCTGCAGACTCTGATTTCTAATTAAAGTGAAAAGTCCCAGGGGCAAAGCCTTCAAAAAGAACATGTTTGTAGATTTTTAAATGGAGGCTGCGAGTCCAGATGATCCAGGTGGTATTGGGGGGGGGGGAGTCCATGACATTGCCATCCTTTGATGCAAACAGTTGGTCTTTCTGTTTCTGTAACAGCTGGGCTCTTGCCGTGCCTGGCACACTTTCATTAGTGTGAATACATTAGATCTGTGTGAGATCTTGCTACCTGGCAGGAGTCAGATCTGGGAAGGGACGGCGAAGAGGGGCCAGGCTGCATCGGCTCTGCTGTAATGACCCTGCCAGGCTGACACAATGCTCCCACCTGGGGAACCACTGCGGCTTTCCAATGACAGATGGAGGGCTGCAGAAACAGAGGAGCTGCGCTGGATTACTGTAGTTTAATAGAGCAGCCATTACAACAGCCGTCTGCCAGCAAGCAAACATCTCTCTGCATCGGTTCAATGAGTAATATTATAGTTTGATGAGTCAGGCTGCCAAAACATGACCACATTCATTACACCAGCGGTTCAGTTATTACTTGGATGTTTTTAAAGCTGCAGTAAGTTAATAAGTCTATGTTACTGACATGCTTTTTTAATTTAGGTGTTTTTTGCATGCTGTTTAACAGGAAATAAAGTATTTTTATTGCCAATCAATAATGTTTTCACCTGGGTCTGTATGTGTGTGTTTTAGAGTCATTCCAATTCAATAGGGAAATTGTACAAAATTGCTCAAAACTTAGACATTTTCTGAATGAAACATCCTTTGGGCATCCTTTAAAGGAATGCTAGGTCTTTGTTTAATGTTAAGACCCAAATCAAGTGTGTTGGATTCCCATGCATCCATTCAATTCAACCACAATTGATTCAGATTTTCTTTTATCTGAAGACCTCCTATTAATTTTTGAAACAAGCTACATCCATCCATCCATCCATTTTCTGTAGCCGCTTATTCCTCCACAGAGGGTCGCGGGGCAGCTGGTGCCTATCTCCAGCGGTCAAGGGGCGAGAGGCGGGGGACACCCTGGACAGGTCGCCAGTCCATCGCAGGGCCACACAGAGACAAACGAGACAAACAACCACGCACCCACTCACACCTAAGGACAATTTACCAGCCCAATTAGCCTGACAGTCATGTCTTTGGACTGTGGGAGGAAACCGGAGTACCCGGAGGAAACCCACGCATGCACGGGGAGAACATGCAAACTCCACGCAGAGAGGCCGCAGAGCCGGGACGCGAACCCACGACCTCCTTGCTGCGAGGCAACAGTGCTAACCAGCTGCGCCACCATGCAGCCCAAGCTACATCCTTTACTAAATTATTGTCACCTTGTTTATGTTTTAGCCAAAGATTTTTCTCAGAATCATTGAGGAAAAACCACGGAAAACAGTCTTAATGTAAGGCTGAATTTCAAGAAGCAAAGCTGTGTTTTTGTTTAAAAAAAAAAACCCCTAAAAGAAAGTCAAACTGCAGCTCTTAACTGTTCCTTGTTTTGTTCTAACTTGTATAATTTTGAAGTCTTTGCTCTGAACCATGAGGGGATTTCAGCGTTTGCCTCTGATGACCTGTTGCTCTCGTATGTTTCTGTTGGCAGCGAGAGAAGTTTGCCGATCTGGTTTGTGTTAGACCTACAATTGTTAATAAATGAAAGATCCTCTATCACACACCCTGAGGCAAAAACAGGCCGTTCGTTGGGACTCGACTGGCAGCAGGAGAGCAGCGGGAAATGAGTGCAACAGTTACCATAAAAGTGAGATGGATGGAGAGATTACAAAAGTGAAATTAAACAGGAAAAGGAAGAAAAAGAGGATCAAGCACCATTTTTATTGTGCACAGCCTGTGTGCTATTGTGAAACACTTGAATCTAATTGGGGACCAGCGTGCACAGCCTTCTGAAGGTTGACCTGCTTCAGAATATTTGACCGACAAGGTTGTATTGACAAACAGACACGAGGTGCATTATAACATAATAATCTGTATTCTCTGTGACTCTTTTATCTGAGCCCATCTTCTGTAGTGTCACTCACCGCCTTGTCTCCACGGTGACCGGAAATCCTTCTGTCAAAAAGAGGAAATAACAAGAATAAAATCTGACCATTTCTACATTTACTTACTTTAAAGCAAGTTCACTTCTCGCCTGAGGAGGATGAAACAGGGTTGAGAGGAAGATTTTGTTCTAACCCTGGTGAGGGGAGCTCATGAGCTGACAACAAAAGCAGATGTGATGGAGAGACGTTGCCAGAGAGGGTTGATGTAACAGTTCGCCGCTTGTTTCTGGTGTTCATTTCATTCACTCCATACGAGCTGCTGTCAGGGGAACCGTTAGCGTGTGCGTTTTGTAGGCGTGTGTGAGAAGGAACATGTGGAGGAACAGCGTGCACCTGAGCTCGGTGGTGCTGCAAGAGACACGGTTACCATGGACACAGGTGATTATTATAGGATGTGGTGACAAATGACTAAAAAAACAAGTGGAGAGAAAAATAATTTTGTCACTAAAAATAACAGTCAGAAATGTTGAAGTAGTTCTTTGTAAAGGAAAAGGTTGTAGAACAATAATTCTATTTTTGCAGCTGGAAGTCTGTGATCTTGTTTGAAGGATCTTTTTATTCATTCCTCTGTGAAAGATTTCAAGTTCTACAAAAACCTTCAATAGTCTTGCATACACTCTTTTTAGGTCTTTCCACTCATCTTTAACTGGTCAGGGGATTTAAAAACCTTAGAAAAGCCTTTAACCTTTACATTTAGAGGCAGTACATTATGTGATGCTCTTTGATCTTTTTTGTGAAATGAAAACATCCTTTTTCATGCTCATCTTTTGTGCTTGTCTTGATCATTTTCTTCCAGTAAATTGGTCCCTTTGGCTGCAACACAGACACAGGTCAGGATAAAACCATCCCTTTGTTTGACCGTCCGTCAGAGAGGTGTCTCTATCACAGACGTGTCCCATAAAAGAATCTCACTTGAAGAAGCCTTCTTGGAAATTTTCTGCTCATTTAATATTTGACTAAATTTGACTGGGAGCACCCCAACATTTGCATACAGCTGTTAACTTGAAGCAGTTAAAATACACTTACATCAACAAGAGAGAATGCATTTGCAGAATTGTAAATGTTAAGCATTCAATCTTGACAATATTCCAAAATAAACCTGCTACAAGAGATGTAATCAATAATGCTAATAGGCTGAGAGAACGAGGAGCTATAATCTTGAATGCTCATCCTCCTTCCAGTTATTTCTTTATTTTTAGAAATGATGAAACAGTTTGTAAGAAGAGTGGGAGCAGGTCCATTTATGACATCGGGAAGATTATTGAGGCTCAAATTCTAATTAAATAAAGCTTCTTTACGGCACACAGTTGGTTGTGTGATGATACAGTTTAAAGTTTTTCTGAGCTGCTGCATTAGCTATAAAATGCTATGAGAGTTGATATAACCAAAGCAAGAGCTGCGTCTTTATTCTGGACACTGTCCATGTCCTGTTCATGGATGCTGCATAAAAGGTGACTGATTTGGCAACCTTGGGGTCTTGTTTCTGATTTTTGCAGAAGATGTTGGTGTCTTTAAGCCGTGATTTGCAGCTTCTCACCTACGGTCACAAGATCCTGAAATGAGCTTCCTCTATAGGGCGGCCGGACTCAACCTTAAGGAGCTCCATCAGGATCAAAAGAAGTCCACAGAGGTGACACATTTGATTGGAAAGCCTTCCTGTCTCCTCCCGCTGCAGGTTTTCCAGGCATGTCCCACTGGGAGGAGACCCCTGCAGACCCAGAAATGTTGGGGAAATTAAATATTGGGAGGAGCTTGAGCATCAGAAAGATAATTTTTTGATTCCCTGCTGGACCTATTACCTGATCTAAGCAGTGGAAAATAATTCTAATCAGCTCAAAGGAAGTGTTCAGTTTGAGGATGTGGCTCTGAGGTTAGAAGGTTGAGATCATGTTGCATCATCTTTAGAACCCAGTCCCCACATAACAAATATTGATGATGACGACCACAAAGCAAGTCAGGTTTACATTTATTCAAGGTTGTCTAAAACTCATTTTCTCCATCGCTCTGCAGATGGAAGGCATTAAGGTGTCATTTCAGACTTTGTCTTTGTGGTTCTCCTCTCTCCTCTAGTCATCAGATACTCATCTCTAACAGACTTCCTCTCTTTCTCCATCCATCCTCATCCTCTCCACTTTTCTATTGTTCCAGTTTTGCTCCACGAGTTTCTGTTGATGGACCTAAATCTTCAATTTAAATGTGCCAATTTTCTCAGTGATTAATCTTATTCCACACAGCCAAGGCTCAAACTCCAACCTGAAAATGAAGGACAACAAGCTGATGGACTGGTTCCTCTGGGAATTCTATTCATCACTTGCTTTTTATTCTATTATTATTTTATGTTAAGTCTGCTGGTCTCTCCTGCGTGTTTGTCCTCTTGTGTCCCCGCCCTCGAGACGTCCTTGGCTGAAACAATCAGCTCGGGCTGGATGTAATTCTGGTGATACATGGTAAACTTCTGACCCGTCTGCGCTGTGGCCTCTCTGTTAGATGCTATTACGTGGGCCTCTAATTGCTGCTGACATTCATTTGCCCACTAAGGCTATCACCTTCTCCATTACGGCTCTGACTTCAGTCTCTGGGTTTTAGCCTGTGCTGCAGAAGGATGTGTATGTGTGTGTTTCTGTTCAGTGTAACTGTTCACACACAGCAATCAAAACAAGTTTACAATTCCCTCCCTCTGACTGCAAAAAGGAACACACTGCAGCTTTTGCTGTTTGTAAAGCTTCTTATCAGGAGCTCCTCAGAGTCACAGTATATAAGTGCATCACTTCCTCTGCTTGACTATACACAGACTTATCATCCAGGAGCATGAACACCTGCATTCTGCATCTGAACTTCTTCTTTGTTTGTGTGTTTCTACCTTTAAGATGGACAACATGATGTGTTTTTGATTATATCCTGATTTCCAAGTAATTATTTGGAATATAAGCAAATTTCCTGCATCCACACATTGTTTAAGGGGATGTAAATCACAGTAAAATGTTGGAAGCCCAATTTTTAGAGCTGAATTAACTTCAAATAGAAATTTGACAAACAGCCTTTCATACAGTCTACAGCTTCTATTGATTTTTCATTTATTTTACCTATTTCCGAACACACCCTATCAGTCATAGGATTATTGATTTTATGTTTGTGATTTCAGGTCTGACTGCTGTTTATTCTCCTCCAACACAATACTTGTTCTGCAGTTTTATCCTTTTAATTCATGAGGCGTACCCATCCATTGGATCATTTGACATCTGACCTCCTGAGAAATGGCTGCAGTCCATTTATAAAAGTGGCTAAAATCAATATTTTTGTATTAACAGTGGATGAAATAATTAACCCCCTTTATCTCAGCAGACTTTTTGCTCCTCTCAGCCTTTTTTTTCTCCTCCTTCCTTTGTTTTTGCTCAGCTCTACAGTTTGTTCACTCCTGTGTTTTAACCTGGTGAAACTGAGCGCTGGAGAAAACACAAAAGTGTTTCTGCTGTGTATTTTTTTATTATTTTTTTGAGAGGTTGAGTTGTTTTGAAATTGTATTTTGAAGAATGTGCTTTTAGTTTTGTTCTAACATATCCTGACCTGTCGGTGCTTTTTCTCTTTTATATTACTCTGAAATATTGTTGTTTTTCTTGTGAGTTTTCCTGCGTTTTATTCTTGTGTTTTTGTTTCATCAGCTGTGTGTTTTTAGGAATGTATTTTACTGAATCGTCTCTTTAATTCACAAAAGGTTTTGTAATTTTTCCTTAAAAGCCATCATTTGTTGTCTTTTGATGTTTTGCTTTCTGTAGTGTTGTTCTGTTTACCTTTGACATGCTGTGTTTTTATATTGAATTTGTCTATTTTGATGTGTTTTATCTAATAATGAGCCTGATGGAAACAAAACTATCAATCTGCTTCTAATGTGAACATTTTTTAAAATGCAGCTGTTTTTACCAAGTTCAGCAGGAAATATTAATGTTATATATGAAATTTTGATTGACCAAAAGCAGTTTTTGGACCTTTTGCGTTAGAATATAATTAGAACAGTTATTACTGACATGTTTTATGTGTTTCTGTTTAGATTATTTTGTTGTTGTTTAGAGCCCATCATAATTTGTTTTTGCATAACACATATTTGTACCTACCTTATGTCTAAAAACAGATCAATAAAACCAGGTGAATTATTTATGAGCATTTATTTAAAGGCTATTATTTACAGCTTCATAATGGCCTCCTATCAAACATGGTACCACTCTGATGTACAAGCTGCAGGCTAATGAAAGCCACTTCCATGGCACCACTTTGTATGTCGCAACTTGATGCAACTCTCCAAATGCACAACCTTATGTGTGTGTGTGTGTGCTTCCCTGAGAGAGCCGTTTGAAGAGCAGCAGGTCAATACACATTCATGGAGAGTGCATTTCCCCGAATGCTTCAGCAGTCCGTAAAGCCTCGGTGCCACTTTCCAACGCATTCTGCTTACAGCATTCATTTTTCTCCCACAGAAGCGTCACTCTCTGCTCAGAGATAGGACGCTCACACACACACACACAAAGGAGGCCCACGTAGACACACATTTTCACAGTTTCAGTGGCAGAAAATCCATAGCTCTTTCTGGGAGGAGGAATTCCATTAGATAATAGATATGGAATCCATCTCGATTCCCCACCTTATCTTCTCCCAGGGTGAGGGATCGATGCTGGGGCTTCAGCTCAACTGCCAACAAAAACAGGAAATTGATGGGACAGAGTGAGCAGCATGGAGGTCCAGTAATGACACTTTCTTGGCCACCTCTGTAATGCAAATTAGAGGGGGGGTTAATTGGTGAAAGGATGCTTATAGTAATGAGGAGGAATGGGGAGCTGATGCTGGGAGTTCATGAACAAACAGAGAGAGAGAGAGAGAGAGAGAGAGAGAGAGAGAGAGAGAAGGCTGATGGTTGTTTGGACAAATCAAAGCACTTTTACACAGAAGAAACAAAAGAGAGGCGAGTGACTCAGTTTGACTCTTGCTGATATCCAGTTATCTGAGTTATCAAACGGGTGTGTTTGCAGTAATGACATCTAATTTTCCACAGAGCTCCTTCCTGTCAGTGGCCAGGTGCTGTGTTTACAGACACCAGCACCTGGCAACGCATTCCAAACAGTTCAAGTATAAGAAGAGCAGAGGGGAGGTGAGCGTTGGGTCAGGTACTGAGGGTTACAGAAACTGTCACACTGATAAGGCTTGCAGGGCAGCTCCTTGTGCACACAAAGATGACTCATTTGATGTTTTTTGTTCCTTTTTTTATACAGTAGGACTGGAATGTGGCCATGTGTGGGTGGGTGGTGGTGTACAGCACACCAGGTAATGGAGGTTCAGAGTCCAATCTCAGCTGAGATGTTTGCACAGCTAAAACGTTGCGTCACTCGGGGATGTCAACAACAGATTTAGAGCAAGGAGAGCAAGATGTTTTTGCTAAATCTGGCTCAACGGGAACAACTCGACCTTTTTTTTTTTTTTTAAAAAGTCCTTATTACTGATCATTCAAGGCTTGATAAAATTATAGGATCTAAATGTTTTGATTTTCACTTTTAGTGAGTGAGAAGTTAGACTTTCGTCCTCTACAGCCAACCAATTCTCTGACTCAACCAGCAGGTGGTGCTGTCCTCTGTGGTATCACCCTTTTGTTCACTTAAAATATTTAGACTTTGTGTATCCCTCACCTCACTTCAGTCAAATATATAACATAATCAGTGCTGCTTCCTGTAAACCTCCCCAGTTCTGTTCTGCACAATCAACGACTAAAGATGGAGCAGATGGAGAGATGAGCCTGCTTTAGATTGTTAAGATACACCATGATTACAAATTGTGAGCAACACACGTTCCTCTCTGATCTCTGGTTTTTCTGCCAGCACATTATCAGCAGTAATAGAGTCAGATCTTCACGGACAAATCCCTTTAATGTCATCCACAGCGCCCAGGGGAGACCACCCTCACTGGGAGAGGGATGGCTGGAGCTAATTTCAACCTCCACAATAGGCTCATATCTAAGACTGCCTTGTTAGATCACACTCTTTCTTTGTGTTAAAGGCTCTATGTGTGTGTGAGTGTGCACATGTTAAATGACTACTGTCTGAGCATTGCCACTCTAAGGAATTAGGGTCATGTTTTTATGCCTCTTGAATACTAACAACCAAAGAATGAAGCTTTCGTCTTCACAAACTCCCTACAAGGTTCCTGATCAGTCTGCAACCTTTAACAGACGACACAATGTTCTCACAGATAACGTCATACAGTTTAATGTGTTTGGAGAAAAAAGCAAAGAAAGAGCAGGTCATGATCTCGTGTTATGATCAACTATTGAGCCTTTGTGGTTGCAGCCGTCCCTGGAATGATGTCATCTGTGGGGAGGTATTTCTCTCAGACACAACCTGTCTGCTCCTCTCGGGGGCCGCAGTAACTCGAGCCGACTTGAAAGTCTGGGAGTGAGCACCGGTCACTCACAGACAAGGGCGTTATTTATTTTTTCTGGAGGAGATTCAATCCCTCCTCCTGCTGCTGCTCTGAGGCACCGTTCTGAGCACTTTCCCCTCCAGTGGCACACAAGAGGTTGAGTTCTTTGGAGAGCTGGAGAGTGGATGGGTTGTATAATATGATTAGTTATTGTTAATGTATATAATCACAGAGATTTGGGACACTAAAGCCCTTAAGCAGGCTTCAGGCTGTTTCTGTTGTTAAGATGCTAAGTAGATATTATGAGCGTTCCCTTGCAGTGGAAACAACATGAATACTTTCTTCCACTCAAGTCCTCTTCAAAGTCATGATATCCATATGAAAGAGGTCTATTAAAATAACATACTGCATGCTCAAAAATCCATATAAGATCTCATTTAACACGATTCTGATGGTTCCTGGGCGATGTGTGATGCAGATTTGGGGGTTAGACTAAAATAAACAAGACTTAAACCTCTACAGCGTACAGACTTAGGTTTTCACGAGTGCTCTTATCTGCATTTGAATGTCTCATATGTGCCAAGCAAAGACAAGAGCTAAGTATTAATGTTGAGAACATGAAATGCTTTGAAGTTGGCTGCAAATGTTTTTAATGTAGCAACAAAAAAGGCTGTCATAAGCTAGAAGCTCTGCAGTGGAAAAGTGCAGTTGGATTCCTTTACAAAGAACAAACGATATCTTTGGCCATTAAGCGTCTTTTTCACATGTTCAGAAAGCACTACATGTATCTAAATGATGAGTCACTGTGACCCGTAGGTTGAGCCTTTGAACGGCAGAGGAGCATGACTCAGCATGACAGGGGTGAGTGCACAGAACAACAAACTATCTGAGCTTCAAGTGACGCTAAAAGAACCATGGCAGGAAAAAAAAGGTGATTTTCTCCTCAAAGTGGTAATCAGTTCCCGTGTGTGAGGAAGTTACCTCCAAGACGTCACAAGACAATATATTTAACACCGCAACAAACCTTTGCTTGAAAACAGAAGGCATTCTGAGTTAGAGTGCAGCAATCGACTGGCTTAAAAGGTTATGCAAATCAATACAAAGTTGTTTTGGGCACCAGCCCTATTATATTAATGTCATCCTGAGAAATAGGCACTCGCTTAGGTGGCTTGTCTGGCAGCCTGTTTTCCCTTTTAACTCTAGTTACGAGCTCCTTGATGCAACACAAAGATCAGGACTGACAGCTGCTTTAAAGGCAGCTCATGAGCGTGCTTTTGAATGTTTTATCAAGCAAAAGAGGAGTATTATATGATATGGAAGCCTTTTTCTGCCAGTTGGTTGAAAAAAGTAGATTCTTAAATCATAATTATGACTTAGCTTCCCTGCTGAAAAAACCAGCATAGACCAGCATATGCTGGTTCCAGCATATGTTGTGTTTTGGTGCTGGTATGCTGGTCCATAGTGATCCATTAGTTCAACCAGCATAGACCAGCAACAAACCAGCATAGACCAGCAACAAACCAGCATAGACCAGCAAAGACCAGCAAACAAATCATGATGGTCTTGATTTATATGCTGGTCAATGCTGGTCTATGCTGGTCTATGCTGGTTTGGTGCTGGTCTATGCTGGTTTGGTGCTGGTTTAGCTGGTAGACCAACATGATTCAATGCTGGTCAATGCTGGTCTATGCTGGTTGAACTAATGGATCTCTATGGACCAGCATACCAGCACCAAAACACAACATATGCTGGAACCAGCATATGCTGGTCTATGCTGGTTTTTTCAGCAGGGAATTAGGCTTTATGATCTCTTGGTGTTTATCTAGTGCATTAAAAAAGGCAACCTGCAGGATTAAATCAGCTGAATGAATAATGATCTGACGAGAGTTGCTTGGGGTGGCTAGTTGTGCAGCCAAGGATGACACAGAGGCTGAAATGGTCACACATTTACTCAGCTCTCTCCTTATCCCGCTGGCACATGTTCTTCTCAAGGTCAGTATTGCATAACAATGTAAAAAAAAGAAAAAGAAAGAAAGGCATCACATTTATACACACATGCGAACATAACAAACTGCACCACAATGAGGGGAAGAAGACTATAAATAGTCCTATCACTGCAGCAAACACCCGGAGCATCGGACCACCACTCTTGACTTCACATCTTATAAGAAGAGAAGAAAGTCCTGCCTCTGATACAACCATGAGTTTGCTTCCTGAACTGTGTTTGAACCCTTAAAATACACATGCTTTAGTGGACATAAACATCCATGAAGAAATACTCTGCTTTAGTGCTTCACATTGGCTTTTAGTAACCATCAATTGCTTGGAAATAACCTATGACAGCCTGGTGTTAAAGAGAAAAACCTCTTCACCTGTTTCCATCCACCTTCCTCTGTCTTTCCTTTCCTTTAACTCCCCCTCCTGTATTATCCTACTCTTCTCCACCTCTTCCGCATGGCCTCAGGGAGCTGTTAGCTTTCTGGATGCTGGCACTCTATTGTGAGCACTCATTGATCGCGTCTCTGCTCCCCACAGCCAGTCAGGCCAGTCAGCATGGGGCCCGAGCTGACTTACCACAGCTCCGTCAACATACACACAAAAAACAGAGGAGAAATGGAGTGTCTGATTGAGCAGAGAAAGCAAGACAGAGAGCATCTATAAAAAGGCTGTCCAAGCTTCCAGAGGCCGGCAGTCATATTATCTGTTTTCTTTCCCTTTCTGTCGCTCAGCTCCTTGTTCTTCTCACAGCCAGAGACAATCAATGGTGTACTCAGGCAGACTTCACTTGTCTTGTTTTGAAATAGTGCTCTTCTGCCTTTTCTCTGCAGGAGATGATCCATTTACTGACCTGCAGCTTCTCTACATCCCGTAAAAATTAACCCTCGTTTCATTTCCTCTGGATTCAGTCAATCAGTTTAAAATGTTTAACATGTAAAAATAAGATGTTGAACACAGTGAATTAAGATTCTGAACAGACTGTGTGTTCATATGTGTTTTTATGATTAACAATAAAATAAAATAAAATAAAAACTCCATCTGACATGAGAAAAAAGAAAACTGAACCATAAATTGATTGCGTACTTGGGGGGAAATGAACCATAAATACAGTATTTAATAAATCAAAACTTTTCAGAACATTCAGTCACACAGGACACATTTCACCAAACAGCAATCACCCCAAACCAAACCAAACTAAAGGTAAGTGTCAGAAAGTACAACAAAAATCTAAACGTTTGTTAGGAAATGAGTTTAAAAGATCACAAAACATGACAATGAAATAAACAACTACAAGAAAAAGGTCTCACACAATACAGCAATGTAAATAGGAATGCACGAATACCAGATTTTTTCAAACCAAATATGAGTATGAGTACCCACATATGCTGATATAAAGTACCAATACGAGTACTAATAAATGCCATTGATCTATCGTGATTTGGTACAACAGAAAAATAAGTCAAATACTAGTTTTGCCTTTTTTTTAAATATATTTTTTAAACATAATAACTTTGATCATCATCAGCAGGTCATGTGACAACAATACATGATCTGTCAGCTGATTGATTCACTATAAAAAAGTTACATTAATCTGAAGTACTGTCTTCTGTGTACCTACCTAGCATGTTAGCAAAATGCTAGCGGCTAAATTAAACATGCTAACGCTTTGGAAATCAATCAGACATTATGAACAGATTACTGGTACTTTACTACTGCTACATAAAAACAACTACTATTATTACTACAGCACAAATAAGTAGACTCCATCTGCTCCAGAGTTAGCTCCAGTTAGCTGCTGTTGTTTCCTGCTGCAGCTCAACTGAGAGCTGAGCATCACACTATGTGATGTCACACTATAGCATCGGTTCCATAGTATCAGAGTACGAATGTGATTACGAGTATGATAATCTGACCCATACCTGATACCAGTATCGATATCAGTGCATTCCTAAATGTAAACAAAACATCTGATTTATAATAATAATGCATCAGTTTTATATAGCGCTTTTCTAGGTCACTCAAAGACGCTTTACAGAGTTACATTATTCATTCACACAGTCATTCTCACCGGTGGTGGTAAACTATGACAAACGTCTGTAGTCACAGCTGCCCTGGGGCAGACTGACAGAAGTGAGGCTGCCATTCTGCGCCATCGGCCCTTCTGACCACCACCAACATTCACACACAGTCACACTCACATTCACACAGGCAAGGTGGGTGAAGCGTCTTGCCCAAGGACACAACGACAATCTAACCCAGCTGGAGCTGGGGATTGAACCGGTGACCCTCTGGTTACCAGACCGGCCACTCTCCCAACTGAGCTAGTGCCACCCCGATTTAATAAAAACCAAATATTTTAGAAAACCCAAGAAAGCTTTAAGAACAATATTTAGAAAAAATGTAATGAATAACTCCTTATAGTGTAGTTTTGTCTGTTTTGTATCACATTTTCTGGATTTTCCTCTTGGCATAGAAGGTAAGGAAACACGTGTTTGGTTGTTGTTGTTGTTGTTGTGACAATGCATTTTGGCAATTATATCAAACCTGATCACTCACGTTTACTATGAGGTGTAGCTGGTAAGGATCATGTATTCATGGAATGAGCAACACAGCTAAAAGTGCCCAAATAAACCTTTACATCATTTTAAGATTCATTACCAAGAAGCATTGATAAAAACCAGAAATAATCAATCAAACGCACATTTCCTTACTTTTTTCAGTTTTACTTTTGCCTTGTAACATTTTGGTCATGTGTTGAACAAAACTGACCTCCAGATCAACAGATTTAAGGAATGTATAGATTATATATTTATATAAATCAGAAAGGTGGACTTTTTAAACTTTTGTTGTTAAAATTTGTAGCATCATTTCACTAACCCTAATGTTTGGAAATAGTGCGGTTGCTAAAACTTTGTGACGTGTTATCATTAGCGATGTTGCTGGTAAGACAACGTCACCCCTGCATTTGTTTCCTAGCAGTCGCTCACTCTTTTATCCTGACGTTAGGGTTCGTTTCATTTAAGCGTCATGTCTTCAGCAGCAGGAGGTCGTTGGTGGTGACAGCAGGGTGGCAGTGTAAACCACCATCGCACCTCTGTGTGAATGAGAAAGCTGATGTCAGCACAACTGAAATTCTCCCTCCATCATGTAGCTACAAGAAGCATCCATCACTCCCCCCGCTGCTTCCACACAGAGGAGCTTTGTCACCAGCAGAAAGGTGGCGAAGAGAAATGAACATCATTTTGTGCTTGACTGCAAGTCGGAAGCTGAAGTTGATTGTCACTAATGTTTTAAAGCCTAAATAGTATTTATATGTTAATTTAATACACTAAAACACAATCTAATGTGTATTAACCTCGCTGGAGCGTTTTTCTCTGACTTCGTTTTGTTCTCCTTTCATGCATTCAGAAGTAGCAGATATGAAATTACACACAGACAAGTCAGGCTGAAGTCACTCCACCTATAATCCATCCATCTTATTGGCAGTCGTCTGGCTGTTGTATTTTAAAAAAAAAGCAGAGCAGTGTAATGAAAGCAAAGAGCCCTGACATCAAGAGTGACCTGACCAGCTGCAGACCCCTCCGACACCCATAACGCGCCTCGTTGTCTTGAGCTGCTATTAAACAAAAACTTGATGGATGAACCAGAAAAATTATATTATGCGCCGACTGAAAGAGAAACTGCAAATGCTGACAACAAATCTGTCATACTGATCCAAGTTTCTGGGGAAACATGCAGGAGTAAAGACAATATTTTAAATTGGAGAAAGCTCCAACTGTCTATAAACAAGAGGCCCTGAAGATTTTAGAGGAAAGTCATATATGATTTACTTGATGTGAATGAAAGTGTCGATGTCTCTGTTAATGTTGCGAGAGAACAGGTGAAAAAGGTCAATAGCCAAAGCAGTGTTGGGACAAAGACACCTGAACGAGCCGCTTCCACAGAGAGAAACAGAGAAAAGTATCTGATTATGAGCTCACGCTGTTGTGACATTGACTGCTCACCCAATCTCCTTCGAAGAAACCGGCTCCCCTGAAATAAAAATGAGTGACTGCCAGAGACGGTGATGTCACTGGTTGTATTTGTCCCCATCACAGTGGATAGCTGCTTTGACCAGGGGGCCGGGGTGTCCTTGAGACACACTAAACCGCCCCCACTCCCCCACTGCTGATAGCCTGTTCAGACCTATACTGAATCAGTGTCAGGAGCCCTGCAGGCAGGAAGCTAAGGGATGGCAGCAGAAACAGGAACTGGAAACAGATATCTGACCCTTTCTGGACTTGTGACATTGTTTGAAGTGACATTGTGATTTTTTTTTTAACCTTCCAACAAATGCTCATTTTAATACTTTTATTTGTGATTTCTACCCTAAACCCCTATAACAAATGATCCAGTGACAAGCAGAAGCACCTTTGCTGGGTTTTTTTTTTTTTTTTTTTTTTT
>SSNR01000046.1:2265160-2342432 GCA_006937965.1 Callopanchax toddi | reverse complement strand
GGGGGGGGGGGGGCAAACAGCCACTGTTTTGATTTAGCAAAGTGATGATCGTAAAAAGAGCATTTTTGGTGTTTAAAATGCTCACCTTTTTACTTTCTGCTGTCAATTTTATAAAAATGCTGGTAAAACAACAAGCAGCAAAGAGGTACATGTCGCTAAAAAGCCCCTAATCTGACACTATCGCTATAAAAGTGAAGCAGCCTTCCTATTCATTGCAGAAGTATTGCACTGGATTGCAGGTGTTTGTGTTCTTGGGTCCACTCCCTTTATGTCTGTCTAAGAAAGTGTGTAAACACATCTCGAGTGAGCGCACCCTCCAGTCTCTTCTTCCCCGCTAATTTAAATTGGTGATGTAATGAAATTGTTTCAGCAGCAACACTTGTCAGCCGCACCACATTAATTAGTGCTGCTGTTTAGCTTTTTTTCTTCTCCTCTCTTTCTTTTAACGTCCTTCTGACAAACCAAAGGAGCATTAATAAGTCATCCTGGGAAAGCATGAAAAGAAGATGCATTTATTCAGTGTAGGTTACAAGATAAATTGGGAATGAAAGAGGAGGATAAAGAATTAAAGTCATCTTCAAGTGTTTTAAATGTGTTTTCTTTCTGTCTGTTGTCCCTCTTGGGGCCTCTCTGCAACCAGCCAGCCAGCCAGACTGAGACAAAACAGAAGAGCGTCTGATTCACTAAACAGGCTAAAGGCACCTGTAGACTCACTCTGAAATCAAATTTGGATGTTTTCAAAAGCTCCTAAGATGAGTGCAAATACAAGCAGGCTTTGTAAGACTGGATTGTTTGGTTCTCTAGACTGCCAGACGGCACCATGCTGGAAATGCAAAAGGGAGAAAGGTCACCTCCTTTAGTTGAGGCTGAAAGACAACACATGTGTAGCTGCAGCCAAATGCATTGAAGATAATGCAACGTGTTTGTTCTCTTCACCAAATAAGGAGGCAGAATATTCCCTTCTCAGCATGGATTAACAAAAAATGGCAGCTGAAAAATAAGGTATTTGTCTCAATAAATAGATCAGATTGCAACAAGTTGTCAGTTTTCAACACCTGTGCAATGCTAACATCTCCAGACTCACCTGCTGCTTGCAAGCAGAGAAACTAAGTCACATCTTACTCCCTACCTTTAAACCTCCGTGCAGCAGTGAGGTAATTCTGATTAGAGAAAACTACTAATTACAGGTGTCGCAGTAATTAGCTTTTAGTTACTCAGCATTTTACAAAGTTGCACAGCCTCTGCTGCTGCTCTGCACAGCTGCAGCCTGCTGAAAGTGCTTAAAACCTGGCGATCGCTAATCAATGTTTTGACAGCCTGACATTTCACCCAACTGCTCGTGTTGTTTGAGGAGTGCAGGGAAATACTCGGTGTCTGTTCGCTTGACATGAATTCCTGCAGCCTGGCGTGTCCGTCAGCCCAAACCCACCTGCTCATGTCCAGAGAAGCCAGATTTAATTTATTTCTTTTTGTCTCAAATGTGTCTTGTATTGGCAGTACCTTTTTTTTCTTTGTCTCTTTTCTCATAATAAAGCTTTTGTATTTGCTGTCTTTAAAATGTTTTTCTTAGAATAATGTCTCTGAGTCAGACACCCTTGTGCTTACACTTAAAAAGCTAAAATAAGGTAAACTGATAAGTCATAAAAAGTCATCCTGCTGACTGACTGTGACGGCATCACTTTGTGGTATTGAAAGCCAAAAGTGGACCAAGAGGAGACGTTGGGAATAAAAAAACCTCAAGTCCACATGCCTGTCACCGCCGTCCTTCAAGCTGCAAACATTGCACAGCGGTTAGGCCTGTGGCTGAAGCTGTTTTAAACTCAGAAGGCGGCGGGAGGAGGGTTGGAGAGTCACTGTGAATAATGCTGAGTCTCTAAAAGGCCTTTAACCTCACAGAGAGATGAGCTGTGTTGTTTGGCCACCTACTGTAGAGAGGACTGTGTGTGCGTTGTGAGGAGGGGATTATTTCAGTTCAAAAAAACTTCCAGTCGAGTTCTGTTTAACCTTAATGTGGGTTCACCTTGAAATTAATGTGTTGTTGCTGTTTAATAGAGACAAAACACCAGTTTAACTACTGTTTCTGAAGAGTTGTTGCTTTAGCCTTGAGCTGTTCCAACTTCAGGGAGACGAGTCCCGCTAAGTGCTTTGATTTGAGTGGAGAGTAAACCCCGCCTCCGTCTCCTGTATGCTTGATCTTTCATGACAAACTCGAGGAACGTTGGAGTCTTGTTCCCTTTTTTGTCGAGCGATCAGGGTCCTTGAATCATAAATGTCACGCGGCCTCACCGGGAACAATATGAGAGTCGGAGAACTCACAGGAGGAACCAAATGTTCCCTCCGTCTATCTGTTCGCCCACTGGTACCGCCTGCACTTCAAGACTTCTCGCCATCACAAGTAGTTACCCTTTTTAGTTTTTACTGCTGATGAAATCCTCATGGATGAGCTGCATGTGAGTGTGTGTGTGCTGGTGAAAAACAGAGAAAAGCATCACGATTGAGAGGAAGAGTAATATTATGTGTCTGAGTGAGTGGCGTTGGCGTGTGTCTGTTTGGCTTGTAAATCCTGTTTAAGCTAAACAAACTCATTGTCCTCATCCTCCAACTGTGTGCTCTGTGTGTGTGTTTTGTTTGTGCCTTCCCTCCCTCGCTGCTTTCTCTTCTTCCCCCCTTCTCTCTCTCGCTCTCTTTCTTTTTGAATTGTAAGTACAGTCACTAATTAGTCCCTTCTCCCTCTTCATGCTGGGTCAGTGGGTTTACGGTTTCAGTGCCGATCCGCTGTGTTTGCCCTGTCTCTCCTGATACCGATGCATGCCCTGCAAGCATCTTCCAAGAGGTCCTCACACCTCAAAGTGTCCCGCGTGGGTCCATTTGCCAGACCACCTGAGCTCAGGCTGTCTCTCGTCCTGCAAACCAACAAGTCTGGCGAAACGGCTAGCTAGGAATTTTACGGTTTCAAGCTAATTTGCTATATTGAATCATTTTCTTGCGCTACAGCAGCCAACAATGTTGTTTGTTTTTGTTTTTTTTTAATCGTTTGTGCTATAAACAGTCTCTTGTCTAGTCGGCACTGTTGTCTCTCACGCTGATGCTGATTTCTGGTGGAGGATGCGTGGGAGATGCAGAGTGATGGCTGATATTCTGTGAAGGAGGTCGAATTGTCTCCGACGTGGCCCCCGGGGGATGCATACTTCCTTGTTTTCTGACAAAGTACATTAAGTAAGATTTACTAATGCAAAGAGACAGCAATTATTCAACGCTTGCTATTTTAGGTTTTAAAAGCAGGGAAAGTCTCACGTAGCTCTCGTGCACACATAAGAAAAAGACAAAGTGATGAAATGTGGTCCGTCTTGAAATTGTTTTTTTCCTCGAGTTTTCTCAAATCATTTTAGTAAATCATCTTAAGCCTCACTGACTTTCTAAGACTGTTTTCTTCCTTTTTTTTTAAAGTGACAGAATGATGTGTTGGTGTGCGCAGCGCGTTTGTCCGCTCGTTGCCCTCCCCTCGGTTTCGACTCTGACGACTGAGCCAGCCGCTTTCCCAGGGTTCTAAGGACTGCCATTCCTTTCATTTTCCCGCCTGGGCGGCTCAGATAAAGGGGCATATTTAAACCGCTGTGTGGATACACCGACTGTAAAAAGAGACGGGCTGGTGGGCCGTAGCATTAACTTCACACAGACGGAGAGGGATGAAGAATCCAGGGTGGCAGTGAAGAACAAAAACAAATAAAAAAGGCAACGTATCAGAACTTAAAAGTCAACATTTATCTCAGGAATTCCTGATACATTTTGGAATAATATTGGTGGCAGACATGAAAATATCAGCAGTATTATCTGGATATCCAGATAACCCCAGTCCGTTGTTTATCAGTGGTTACAGGGGCAGTGAGTTTCTAATCTCCCCCGGTTGTGTGTCCTCCGAGCAAACCAAAGGCACGGTGGAAGCTGTCGTTTATCATATCAGTAATGAGAGCAGGGTAATCGTGTGTATTCCGGAGACAGCAATGATACACTGCTTGGCGCTTGGCAGCAATCAGCCTCTAAACAATGTTTATCATTGTCTCCCAAGGCTCTTTAATTATCTGGCAAATATCATTGACAAACCAGCGAGAGTCCCTGTGTTTTAAGAAAGCTTGGTTACTGTTCACAAGTACCTCATGATTGATTGTTCTAACCAAACTGATCATTATGCTTTCACTTGTATATTCATTGCACAAACTGTAGAATAAACCGAATTATGAGAGATAATTAAAGAACTTGAGGTGAGTCCATTCCAGGTCTATTTCAGTGAACCCCTTCAAAGAAAACTCAGTCGTGTTCAGTTTATGGTCTAATAAAACAACTTTGAGGTGTCTGTAATGACAAGAACTCTTGTAAATTACAGAAGCCAAACATATTAAAACATGAACATATGCATTTATTACGTTGCTACTTTACACAGTGGAGTAGAGGCAGTCAGGGCTGAAGAGGAGAAGCCATCAAACCCTCACAAATCAAAAAGTTGTGCATCTCTTCCAAATACTCAAGAAAAGAAGCAGTGGGTTACAAGAATAAGCAAAGGATGGTTACTGTAGAGAAATCATGATCCACGAGGCTAATGATGGAAACCTAACAACTAGGACTGCCACAAACGATTACATTGATAGTCGACTAATCACCGATTAGTTATACGATTAGTCGACTAATCAGATCATGTGTACATTGGATGTAAAACGTACAGCTTATCAGACCAGCATGCAGCTGCTCTTACTGTATATATCCACCATTAGCTTATGGCTTGAAGTGTTTAAGGTACATGCCAACAAAAAATAAAGGCAGGATGATAGTTTATTAAACGATTAATGAACTTTGCAGCCTGTAGCAACAAACAAACCTTTACCTGTAGCATAAAGTGCAACATTCCTGCAAACTGCTGTTCGCCTCATGGAGCTTCTGCAGAGCATGCATGTGCATCAAGGACAGAAAGGAATCATCTGTGATTTAACTATTCATTATTAAATCAACTTGATCCATGATGCTATCATAATAACTTTCTTTTTAACTAATAAATGATTATAATTACCGGTATGTTAGAAGCAGTAAAGGCCTAAAAGAATAAATGAGACAACGTGACGAGCAGTTTTAGACTAATTATACCCCTTTTAGCTACCGGTAGGTCTAAAGGTGTCAGCCCTGTTACACAGAGGGTGTTTGTAGTGTCCTTGGGTCAAGTCAGTCCTTCTTAGAGAGTCACTGATTCTGGTTCTGAAAACTGAAACACACACAGGTCTGACCTGCAGAGTCTGATTGATCTTAAAGAACTAGAAATAACAGAGTCTGGAATTCTGTTATTACTATTATAAATTAGCCACTGTGAGTTCACGGAGTGGGAAAAATGTTTATTGCTGCTTGGCAATGGAAATCTGATTTTGGAGTTTTAAATTGGCAAATTAAGCTGATCAAGCTGAATATTCTGATCACCAGACTTTTTTGGGGGGTGCACCTTTGATAAAATACAATAAAAATATGGCTTCAAAATCCATCACAGATTACACAGTTTATGACAAAGTCCCAAACTAATTATGTATAAGACAATTCTAAGATATTCAGAATTTTGGTCAGTTTTAATGCCACATCATCAGTAGGGGATGAAACAGCTGGGTTTTAACCCAACAACTATCCATCACTCTAAATTATGTACAATAGAGCTTCAAACACAGTTATTACACATCTCTAATCTTCCACAGCCGTATTGTGACCTTTACTCGTCTGCTCCGGCTGAGTGGAAGCTGAACAGTTTGTGCTGTTAAGGATGCGTGAGGACATCACACGTTAGATGGGATGGGATTTGGGGGGGGGGGGTTAATTTACCATGGTACAGCCTCTGCTTCAGTTTTAAAAGTTGTTGCTTGATGTTCTGTCTGTTTAAGCAAATCTGTGCTGGTTAACAACAATGAGATTAAAGGCCACCTTACACATTCACACACACTTATCCACCTCTCTTCATCGTTTCCTATAACCGCGTCGCCCTGGATATCAAATCAACATGCTGATTTAACATGAGAGGAGATGCTCGCATGAAAATCACCTTAGCCGTGGCTGTGTGTGTGTGTTTGTGTGCACTGTGTCCTGGAACATGTGTGTGTGTGTTGGAGCAAGAGAGAGGGAAGAGGGGGTAGGAGCAGCAGCGGTTGCTTGGGGTGAGGTCCTGCCCTGATTTTCTCTGGAATTCCTTTGTTTTTGGAGCCAGAATGGGGGAAACAGAATCTGCGTAGCCTTAGGGGCTCTGCTTCTTGAGAAGTCCCTCGCACACACATCACTTTGCCGCCATCGCTGATGGTTTTAAGGGGTAGCTCTGTTTTCAAAGAACAGCAAAGGTGTTTTCACCTCCTAAAGAGAGAGAGAAAGGAGACAGGTAAGAGAGGCGACTGCACCAGGCATGCAACCTCACACCTGCAGGGCCTGACGCTACTTAAATATACATTTTTCACATGTTTCAGAACTAAACAAATGGAAGTCAAATGGAGATCCTGTCACTCACGAAATGAATAATAAACGCTTTAGCAGAAAGAGCACATTAGTTCTTAAAAAAACACTAATAAAAAGTTTGCTGTAAAGATTGCATACTGATTTATTCTAGTGATTAATTTGTGAATTATTACATGTTTTGATTATGTTTAATGGCTGCTGAAGGGCAACGGCAGCTCAAAAGTTGTTAGCTTCTCCTGCAAGCTGATAATTTCACCTCCCATTCATGGCTCATTAAAACTGCTAAACTGTGGGTAACGGTGTTAAAACTGCACAAAGGTATCTCCCGTTTCCTCTGTACTGCAAGTTTTCTATCTCCAGATTCTTATCTGGGGGCCTGTCGCTTTAAGTGACTAACTTCCACAAAGCAGAGGTTTTCCCTCCAGTTTGAAGGGGGCTTGTGTTGAGTGAGGATGAGGGAGGCGGGGTGACTGAGCTTGTTGCCGGTCTCTTTTTGCTCCAGACTTTTTCTTCCCTATCGTCTAGAACCACGGGTGGGTGGACTCTAGAGAGGGGAGGGGGCAGAGGAAAAGGGGACCAGACGAGGAGGTCTGATCACGTGACCACTAATAGAGTTCCTGCCGGTTCCTTTCAGGCTGTCACCGTAAATCTGTTTGACTTGTCACTTTTGAAATCATTACGAAGGCTAAAAGCCTCTCTATTGGATTGTGGTGGAACGGGGGGAGGCAGCAGGTTTCCTTTGTGCCTTCTTGACGATGATAATAATCAAGTTTGTTTTCTGGCCATCCTGCTGTGAAGCTATAATTAGCTCCCTTCTTCTATTCTGATCATCTTGTTTTTGCTCCTTATAGTTAAAATAGAGTGGGGAGGTCAAATCTCCCAGTTTATCCGCTTTTTTACTCTAGACTTGTGTTTGCTTTTGTGCAGAAGTTATTTTGTGTTTGCCTGATGCATGTATTTTTTAAAGCTCTGGGTGGTGATTTAGTGCACGTGAAGGCTCCTATTCTTCCTCCAAGTCTGTCAGAGTGACAGGAACTGCTTGAGATATGTCTAAACTTGTTGTGTCACTTTCTGACCTAACTCGTTGCTGTCTGACAGAAACATGACAAGAGTAGATCTCATTCCGCCGATAAAGTCTGCAGGATGTGATGTCTGAATTCAGTTTTCAAACTCTTCCCTCCCCTCTCCACTCGTCTTTTTCCCTTACTCCTTCAGTTTTGCTTCATGCTATCCATCTCATCTTCTGTACACGACATCCTCTCCTCCTCTTTTTGTTGCACTCCTGCCTCGCTCTCCTCTTTGGTTTGTTTGCCAGCAGCTCTCGTGCCTGGAACAGAGCACTAGGGCAGACATCTGTCACACAGTGTCCCCGATCTGATCTGTGGCTTTAAGCAGCGGGGTCACGAAGAGTAGCAGCCGTCAGTCCAGACTCAACCAGCGACAATCCAAGGGCTCAAGTGTTTCTAAGTTTCTCCTGTCTTTCTCATTAAAATCCACACAGCTCATAGCTGCACACGCTCACCAAAATGTTTGCTGTGTTTATGCGGATCTCTGCCCTTTGGACTCTTCCTCATAATGCTGCTCGGTTGCAGAGAAGGAAGAAGCATGTCTGTTTTATCTGTCCATCAGCTGTAGTGACGATCTGCAAGGAGAAAAATGTGACAGTTAAACTGGATCTTTGTGCCCGTGGCAATGTTATTAATGACAAACTCAATGACTGAGTGAATAGAAGAGTGGTAATTGTGGCTGTTCAAGCTTCTTAAAGAGTGTGTAACAATTGATTGACACGCACATTGTCTGCCAAGTTTGACGCTCCACATAGTTCTTTGGGACATTAATGGTTCACTCAGCGTTTTGACATTTATTGGTTGTAGCTATTTCCTCAAAACAGGTGATGCCAAATGAGAGGCCTGACATTTAACTGGAGGCGTTCATGGAAAAATATAAAGTTATAAAGGAAACATCGTTGCTGGCAAATCTTAACAGCACTTTACATGACTACGAATCACTCATTGTTTACGTGTTACGTTGATGGTTTAGAAATCAGTCTAAAAATATATATGAAGTTTCTCCCTAAATGTTCAGTGGTAACCCGTGACATGTACTCAGAATGCAAAACCACAAGTTTGACAATCTGTTGGAGGTGCGCGGCTTTCTTTGTTATCAGTTTGACATATGACGCACGCTTTCTCTCAGGTTGGGGAAGTTGTTTTATGACTGTTTGAATAATTAGCAGGACATCAATGCTATATTTGAGCTTGTACTTTAGCTTGTTGCGGCTGTTGGTGACATATTGCTAATGACATTTGCGAGAGTTCTTGATGTCCTCATATCAAGTCTCCTCACTCCAACATTGTGTTGTGGAGGTAACAAGTTCAAGAAGGAAACTCAGACATTCCTATGCATCCAGACACTCTCCAGCTCATCCTGGTGGATCCCAAAATATTCCCAGGACAAAAGGGAGGAGTAACCCATCCAGAGTCTGCCCTGGGATCTCCTCTCAGTGAGGCTTGGTTGGAAAACCTCCAGAGGGAGATGATCAGTAGGCATCTCAGTACCCAAACTGCATTAACGGACTCTTTTTGATGCAGAGGAGCAGCAGCTCTACTCCAAGTTCCTTCTGGATGATGGACACTTGAAGCTTGTTTCTATTGCTTGCAGTGCTTTAGGTGGAAAAAATAAGTTCCAGTACTCTCCCTAAAGTCTGACAGGTAGGAGGTGGCGTGTCCAGGTTGCAGAGCGCGGGCACTCCGTGGTGGGTGGTAGAGACACGCCCCCTCAACCCGGAGTTGATGTTGGTGCTCTTTGCCACATGCATTCATAAACTGCTGGGAAATGCCCCTACCTCCTGAGTCAAGGGCTCCACTGCTCGCCTTTTCCGGTGCCATGACAACACCGGTCCGCAAAGTGTTGGTGAGGCTGGAGAGACTCATACGCACGCTCTGCCCTGACCTGCCGAAATGCAACTACAGCCACCAAAAGTTCAATGTATGATGTATGATGAAAGCTCAAAATCGTCTCGGCATGACACAGGAAAGACTCCCTGTATGCCAGAAAAAAATCCCGTTAAAAGCGCCAGTACTACGTACCAGTGCGTACCCGCCAACTCAAAGCACTGGTTGCTTGTATCAAAAATATTTTTCTTCTGGTCACAATCTAAGTCTCATGACCATAGGTGAGGGATGGAACATACATAGACCAGTAAGTCCTTCTTTAGGATTTTTTAACATGTACAAAAAATATGCATGGCAAATTTTGACTCAAAATAGTCACACATTTGTTGTGGTCTCTGGAACTCCTCCTGAACCAGATCTCAGTTCAGAGTCTGTGACTTTGAAAGTCCATGAAATATGAGACAATCTCAGGAGGGGTTGACTATCAAATTACATATAGAACGAGAGCATATTGTGAACAGACTGAGACATAATCTAGACAATTTATGACCAAATTGCTTCTAGAAAATTTGAACGAAAGTTGCACAGTTATCCCATATGCCCCATGTGAACTGGCTATGTATAAAAACTCTCACAAAAGTGTCATATATACCAACTGAGTGTGACTCCAATTGAAAATGAGCACATTTTCTCACAATTTTGTGTCCAACTAGTCAACAGTCTCAGCCCAGTGAGATACTGATTTAAGTTGAGACAGATGTGGCAGCTGAAGGTATTTGGTTTGATAATAAGAAAGAAATGTGCAGAACTGTACCTCCAGTCTGTATCCTGATTTATGACATTTGGTTCCACTACACTTGCGTTGCATGTGGAAGTGCTTTGTTCTTTGGGACAGCCATCAAAGTGCCAAACACCTGTGAATCGGTGAAAAACATGGGAGATGTGGGAAGTGATTGAGAGATCTACAAAACCGCAGGTCTTCATGGTTTTTTACGATAAAGCAGTCAGCCCATTTGATCAGCTCAGAGCCTGTGGAAAAACTCCAAAGCTCCAGAGTCATGGAATCTGAAGCTGCTTTGATTCAGTTCTTCTTGCGCGAGTCAGCAGAATCATAATGTAAAAGCGGAGCACGTTCGACAAGTAGATTCATCCCTCTTATTACACCTGTTCCCTTTTTAAAAATAAATATCTTCACATCTCGCTCACTTGGTATGAATCCCTGTGATGGAAATCGCGCCAAGATAAGAGGAACGGCAGACACTGACTGTTATCTTTTGAAAGATAATTGACCTGTGACACATTATTGGCAGGAGCCCAAGCCTGTGATGGGCTCTATGGTTTGAATGTAAATGTGTTCTCAGATAAGACCATATGCTGTGATTATGAAGACATTGTCTCACAGATACTGAGTAGTTCATGCTGCATGTGTGCAGGTTTTCTGTGTTTGTGGGAGTGGGTCACATCACCTGATAAAAAGTGGTTTATTCTTTTTTTCTGTCGAGCTGCAGCTTAGGGCAGCTGCTATGTTTCTGATGCAACAGGAGAGTGCAAGTGTAAGGGCCTGTTGGGGTGAATTGTGTGGTGAAAAAAGTGGGGATGAAGGAAAGTAGAAGGAAATGGGGAGCAAGAGGGGAAAGTGTGTGGCTTCCCAGATTTATAGTGCACCCCCTGCTACTCAGCTGCAGCTACAAATCAAAGAGAACCGAGTTGCTGCTGGCTGGCGCTACGCCATGACAGTGATCGCTGGCACACAGAACACTGTCAAAACCATCTTGATGGGTAATTAGGGATACTCTATCATTACTGCTGTAGCCGTGGCAGCAGGGCTCATGTAGTTTAGTGTGTGCTTGTGACATCTGAGGGTGTATGATTGTTAAAATCATACAATGTAATTGTTGCAAGGTGAGAGAGAGGAGTCTTGGCTAAACCATTAAAGCGAACATTAACACTGAACTCTAGTGTCTTTACATCCTAATGCAGGTTTCAGTGGAACATTGTTTTAAAGGTTATTGTGTGAAGGTTGTTTATGGGTGATGCTTATGCACATCATGTCCTGTATGACTTTGACCAGACAGGTCCTGCTGGTTTTAAAGAGCAAGTCAAACAGACAGGGGGAGCTTTAAACACTTCTGCACACACACACACACACACGCACACACACACACACACACACACACACACACACACACACACACACACACACACACACACACACACACACACACACACACACACACACACACACACACACACACACACACACACACACACACACACATACACACACACACACACACATACACACTCACACACACACATCAGAGGGGTGAAAGTGAGTAAAAACACACGGGTTGGCAAGCTGTTTCCTCCCTGCGCTTTAAACATTTAGAATTTTCCCATTAACCCTCATCACTCACAGGAAGACCTCTGCTAAAAAGCCTACTTTTACTCTTGCGCTGTGAACAATTTTGCAATTTGTGCTGTTATTATCCTAATTCACACAAGCAAAAATGAGAGAAACGGCAAGCACATTGTGTGCCGTTTGATTAAGTGGGATGTTCGAATGCGGGTCCTCCACCTTCAAGAGAGACTTGATACTTGAGGGGCTGAAGTGTTTTTGATGGAAACTCCATTAATGATTGATAACGGGAGGAGAGCGGTTATCTCCCTGCTCCAGCACCATCAATTATTTAAAAGCCCTCTCCTTGCATTTTGGTGGCACATAAAATATCAGTCACCATCTTGAAATCTCGAGTTGATCATATCTGTCAAAGGAATTAGGGTTGTGCATTGATTTCTAAAACTCTTTCTAGAGGAATTGCTTGTTTTGCTTTTGAAAGTGCATTGATTTTTTAAAAATTCCGATGATGGCATCAATTAGCTCTGGTTTGCTTGTTCCATCAAAGGAAAGCAGTTTCACAATTCAAATAGAACATTCCTAAAAACATTTATTGATATAATTACAGATTTGTGTGATATTTATTCAATATTCTTCATTATTTTTGACATATTGAAAAAAAACCCCCTGTATTTTCTGATCCAACTGACTTATTTTAAAATGATGCAGCTCATCTTGAGATAACATTTTCATTTTAATAGCTTGAATGACTCAGTCTGTGTTTATGGTGAGTTCTTGACACGCACTCATGAAGTTGAAGTACTAAGTGGATGAAATGACGTTGGAGACTCGTGCCAGCCAGTGTATGAGTGCATGTCAGCGCAGCATTAGAAGTTCCCCCAGAGCCCAGTGCTGATTCGAGCCGCGTCAAAGCGAGCTGACAGGCCTGCAGGCCTCCCTGTGTCACCACCAAGGTTCCCATCAGCCCTTGCAGAGGGAATCCTCTCAGAAAGCGCCACTGTACTTCCACACAGGAGACCTGATTAAGTCTTTATACTGCATGTGGCAGTCGCGCACTGCAGAGCGTCCGGCCACTCTGCTCGAAGTGCTTCAAGGCAAGGCAAGAGTAGATGTTTTAACAAGGCTTCGAGTGGCTGTGGAGGCTTTCTTAAGCCAAGGTAATGATTACCGCCTTGCATGCATGCAGAGAGAATGCCTGGGAGCACTTCTGCTGAACGCTGCTCTGTTTTTGCATCATCTGAGTGACACCCTCATTTAATGGTGTCAATACTGGAGCTATTTATTGACTGCGAATGGAGCCCTGCAGCACTTTAAAAAAATGTTCTTTTCACAAACTACAGCTTCTGTCTCTTAACACGAGCTGAGAAAAACGATTCTGGAGATTTGAAATGACCATGAAGATGGAGGCAGGCAAAAAATATCGATTAAGATAAATATTAATGAAAAGAAGCCACAAAAAAGGTGATTTGGTTTTCTTATCTGGACTCTAATAGGTGTGTGTCATTATAACAGTGAGGTGCTGTGTGCTACCCATCTTATGTCAACATTGCTGTATTGACATAAGCTGCTTCCCACTGGCCGCGGCTTCTGTCCTGAGAGCTCCAGGCGCAGCTCTGGTGAAGCAGTGTGATTAGATTTACAGACGGAGATTAATGTGAACAGAGTTTATAGCACAAAGACATAAATCACATAGAAGAGGCTGGAAGCTTTGTGCTTGACCTTTTTGCATGGTGATAATGATGCTGGAGACGGATGCGTTCCTTCTGGTGCTGCAATGCTAGGACGTATTGGACGACGCTGTCAGAAATGTAAAATGAGCACACGCGCCGGGTTCATAGGTGGGCCGGTCATCTCCGTGGAGCGTTTAGATGGCAGTGACAGCATGTATGAAGCTGTCAGAGAAGCATAACGTGTTTAAAAGTGAGGAACACGAGTGAATGTATTTAGCTTGTGCACGCACAGAGAGCACCAGGCTGATACCTGGTGATTGGGCTTGTGTTTAAGCAGGAAGTGAAACCTGTCTTTCTGTCTGTGCTGTCTGTCTCTGCGCCGCAGAGCATCAGCAGGGTTATTAGAATAGCCCTATGGCTGTCACTGATAAGGCCTCTATGGTTGCTGCCTGCCTGCGCGGCAAACACAAGTGGCCCAGGCCTGGGGATTACTGCCTGCTGCCATTTCTGCTGATGCCTTTCTTTATGTTATCCTCTCCAGTCAGATGTGCTGCATTTAAATAACTTGGCTGATGTTGTAGAAATGGAACTCCTTGAAATCTCCACCAGCATACAAATGACGGCCGAAACGGTCGCACATTCACGCGACGCGTTTGGTCTCTTCGCTCTATTAGCTTCTCCATCTTCTCTTTTTCCTCCTGCTAGTGGCCATAACTGGTTATTTACATGCTCTGTCACTTACTGGGCGGAGTGATGCTGATGGGTGAGGAGGCTCGCTAATCCACTCTGCTGCTGTCATTAGAGAGAAGCAAACAGACTATTACCACCTCCTCCTCCTCTTTCTGCTCATCATAAGCTCGCCTGAACCTCACACACACACACACACACACACACACGACCGCGAAGGAGAGTGCCTCTTGTTTCTTTAGCGCTGCTGAGTGGAGCCTTGCTTTGGTAATTGATCCTGTTTGGTACATGGGGAGGGAGGAGGCAGAAAGGGAGGGAGGGAGGCCCTAAGTGTTGTCAGTTTGCTGCATTAATTTTTCAGCCGAGGCCAGCGAGGCTGAAGGGACGAGGAGGGGCCTGTTGCAGAGCTCACAGAGAGAAAACGTACTGTACCTGATGCTGCCTACATGTAGATTGCTGTTTATTGGTGCTCTTTCTAAAATAAGTTCTTCTCTATGAGACTCAATTATGATTCAACAGTCTCGTCTGCTCACTCACAGCCTCCTGCTGATGACAAATTTGTTTTCCTTCGTCTCCTTTTCCTTCTGCGGCTCATAAATAACCTTCTGGTGGTTTTTCGCCTCTTTGTCTGGGTGTTTGTGCCTTCTCGTGGTGTACAGTATGTACAGCTGATAATAGACAGGCCTCAGTCTGTGTGTTTTGATCCCTCTTCTGGGCTCTGGTTTTTGACTCACTAATGATGTCACCGAAGCAGCTGACAAGGATCGAGTTGAAATCGAGCGTAAACACTCGGTTTCAGCCTGCCGTTCTCCGTAGTAGGATTTGCTATTATTACTTCCTCATGGCTCCCACTCGTGGATTGTGTCAAAATACTCATCGCCTATAATTAACAGCAACGCCATGACTGCGCTGGTCAGTGAGTGGAAAGAAGTGATTTTAATGTCCGTCAGAGCCACGCGAGCAAACACTTTCATGAGTCATTAAGAGGCGCTCACAGCCACCATGGACGTCACCGCTGACATTTTGTGCTGATATGAGTCACAATATCTTCCTTGTGCTTTCTTTCTTTTATCTAATTCTTCTCAAGCCATTCTAGTATCACACATTTCACTCAGGATGTCTTGTCCTCTGCCCAGACGCAGCACCTCAGAGCTCATCACAGGTGTCATGGGGTATTTAAAAGATACCTTGGGATGATGCAGTATGTAAAACACAATGTGGGAGAGAGGGATGCCTGCAGGCTGCACAGAGGTGAAGTCATGATCACTGGAGTTAGAGAACCCAAGCTCCACACTGTCGGGATGAGTCGGAGGCCTTCTTAACATCTGTGACATGTCTGATCCAAAACACCACTTTAATATGAGACTGTTGAGGATAGACCTGAACTGTTAACACTGTTACATAACACAACACACACATCCACACACACACACACACACACACACACACACACACACACCAACATGTTTGGATATGGAGTAAATAATTTAATATCTTTACATTATTTAGGAATCTGCTTAAATATTTGGTAAGAGCAGTAAGTGGACAAAATTCTAGATTCACCTAAGTCCTATAATTATATCTCATTCTAGGTGTTTCAAAAGAAGTTTACACACAAGTTGAGAGAACCTTCATTGTACCATCAAGTATAGTATTTCAATGTTATTTAAAAAAAAATTAAGTATAATTTTTTTCAATTATAAAGGAATTAAAGGCACACTAAGTAATTTATCCCCATATTTTAAAATCTTTTTCTTGAGCCAGTATGTGCTAATATGACTCTTAATGAAAAGTCACTCAGCCCCATCTGCTGCTTGTGTCCAGAATACTGCACTTGCAACTTCTGAGTCTCCAGTTCGGTGCCCTGAAGTCTCACAAAGTCACGTATCTCGCGAGAAGCAGTAACCCTTTATGGCAATCCACGTTTCCAGCTCAGGACAGACAAGCTGAAGACACGGACATCACAGATATGAGCTGAGAGATCTATTGTATCGTGTTCATCATGGTGGAGCCTCCAGAGAAACATTGAAAACCTTTATCTGATGAATGAAAACACGGGCGCACAGTGAAGGGAGAGGGAACAGTTCGTTTTTACAACAGTGGTTTAAAACAGACACTAGGGAGTGCTAAAAACAAGTCAAAACTGCCTAGTGTGCCTTTGATATGAGAAGGAGTCAAAGGAAATGCTAACCTATTTCTCAAACTGCACAAACTATTAAAAAAATTATTGTATTTACCGGTATTTGCAGTACCAATGTGTGCAATGGTAATATCAGATTTAGATGAGTGCAATGAGATTATTGATGATGTTGATGAAAATAATAATACAATAGCCTTTACATACTGTATATTGTGGCTCTGAATATGACCCATCCTCAATATTTTTTTTTATTTTGAAGAGCATTGGGCTGCCATTATAGACGGTGCCTGCAGGGAGCAACTTGGGGTTCAGTAACTTCGGGTTCAGGAACTGGGGATTGAGCCACTGACCTGGTTGACTGTCCTTACCTGTGGAGCCACGGTTGCCCCATGGCATATTGCAACTGATATCATCTATGTGTAATACTATGACAGGCATGTGCAGCCTTAGTTTTGGATGTTTAGAAGTTACAGTCAATATGAGGTTAAGCTTGGGTGGCATTTTTATAATTTCATACTCTTTGGTGTCTAGAAGTATTACACAGTTGCTTTAAATTATTTAATAAAAAAAACTATCTTGTGAAGTTTAGAGCTGTTATACATGCACACATTACTTGGAGATTAAAGCATATCAGTTGAAACTATGTGAAAAATGTCATAAAAATTCCTATATGAATTCTTCGTGTGCCTACTTGGTGTGTGTGTGTGTGTGTGTGTGTGTGTGTGTGTGGGGGGGTATTTTTTAATTTTGGGGTATTTTGGAGGGTGATAATGGTGAGTGCAGCACAACTCAAGCCTCAGTCAGTACACAAAGTTTGCAATAATGTCACCAGAAAAATGGGCTTTCCTGTGATGGAGGACAAAACGATAGTGTAATGACGGTACCTGCATAGAGGAATATTTATTAAATACTTATTTTATTTACATTTATTTATTTTAAATTTATTTATTTATTAAATACAGCTATCCTATGAAGACTAACCTTTTTTCTAAAGAAATTGCAATGTATCAATGGGTTAGATCCATACCAGATACCAATGAACAAATGTTAGCTTAAATTTAGATTGTTTAGATTATTTATATAGTGAACTACTTCACAAATCTGGCCTACACTGAACAACAGATCATATGCAAGCAAGTCAAAGTCTGGATGCACATCAAGCAGTTCCCATCTGGATAGGGAAGAGATGTCCCAGTAGTCTACCAAAAGAAAAACCTGACTGCTGTTACCATTAGGAAAATAATTTAGTTTTTATTCAAATATTTCTACACGTGCATTCTCTGCTTGGCAGATCATCAATCCAATAATATTTTATTGAAATATTATACACCCCTACTTGCACAGTTTGTAAGTAAAGTAAGTACATTTTATTTATATAGCACCTTTCATAGAAATAAATCACAAAGTAAAGTGCTTCACAAAACTTTAAAATGAAAACATAATTAAAGACAAAGAACCAAAAACATTAAGATAAAATAAAAATAGTTTGGTATCTGACGTCAAATTAAAACACACAAACGGCAACTATGTTGATGCCACAACTCGCTTGTGCCATGACCAGTGTGTGAGTATACCTTGGTATTAACCTGACTGATTTATAGTGCAATAAAAGTTTTTGTAATGAAAACTCTTGTAAAACACATTTATGACTTTCACAGCCTTTGATATACTGGCCATTAGAGGAGAGGCCAAAGAGGAAAAGTAAGTTGAATGTGGTAAATCCCTCCAAAAATGTATTAGGCAAGTGTTACAACAACATGATGAGTAATTCAAGGAAAGTGGTAATAAAGTGTTTTGGGGTATAATTTGGGAAGGAAATAATTACCACCCAACAAATCTTCAGATTCAAATGCTTTTTGGTGGAAAATGGTTTTAACTTGTGTCCATTCTAAAGAATAGAAAAGTTCCACTAAGCACTAAACTGTTTAACATTAACATCAAATATTGTAAAAGGTTGAGTTTGCTCACTGATGGGTTTTGTGATTTACAGCCCATGTCGGGTCACACAGGTGACACTCCTCTTTGCTTTGCCCCATTCAGCAGGTGTGTGTTCTCTCCCGGGTTTGATTGTTCCTCTCCACCATCTCCCCCTCCTTCCTCCTTTCCTCTCACCCTCCTACCAGCTTAGCTAGCCAGGACAGGCCTTATTCCACTCCAAAACCGTGATTGCATTCTTGAGCTATTCCACCCCCTCCTTCAGAACAAGAGTCCGCCACATCTCTCTCCCTTTCAAGTAGAGGCTGCTGGGTGCATTTCCCCTTTGAAGATGTAATCTTGGAAAACACAGCGACATCTCTGGGATTATCTTAAATGTCTTCAGTATGTCAACAGCCTAGCCCCGTTGCGGAGCAGCTTTGGCTGTTTAAGGGGTCGCCTGTGATGACAGCAGAGGAAAATGCCTCACCGCAGAGGTAATCACAGGGTCAACTCTGCAGACTCCATTCAGAGCCAAGCTCCCACTGTTAAAACTGGATGTAAAGACACAATGAAATTATGTTATTTCCACATGTGGCAAGGCTGTGTTTACAATTGGAGGTAATAGCAGGCGGTGGAGCACTCCGTAACAGATGGTGTTTGTAGGTAAGGTTCACTGATGTCACGGTGTTTTCTGAAATGATATGAAAATCCGAATGATGCAACATCTTAACTAAACATACAAAATAAGATGAGAAGCATCACAGAGTAGTCACAAGAGGGAAGGTTAGCGTACACCGAATTAGAGGCACATAAGTGGGCGCTCCTTGAAAAGAATCTTGACTTTGTAATCATATCAGATGTTATCGAGGGGAGATTTTTAGGAAGGGTAAGTGCTTGGAAACGAAATCAGAGAGAGGCTGCCTAGGGAACGCGTTGTTATCATAATTACCTGCTGAGCGATGACTGCAGAACCGGTGTTGATGTTGACGCCGAGCTGCCCTCTCCTCACTCCGACACGGCTGTCTTGTGTGGGCTGCTGCCTGCTTCCATATCTCTTTGTGCTCTGTTCTTTGTCTCTTCCCCCCCCGTCTCTGTTTAGCCAGGAACACAGACTGCTGGCTGAAAACTCAAATATTGTTTTGGTGAGATCAGGCCCGCAGATTGAGGACGGACTTGCGTCAGTGCATACGCGTGGGTGCTGGCCTGCTTTTGGGTCAACATCGGGAGCCGAGGTAGTCTACGTTTCACGCCAAGTACACACACACCTATCATTTTGCACATGCATGTTAGAAGTAATTTGCCTAAATGATATACATCTCTGGCCTCCTCATTGATGGCATTTAAACAAGAGGAAATGAGCATCAGCGAATGAAAGAGAAGGAACTCTCTAAAGAAAAAACACTTAACCTGTTTATTTCAGGAAAGCGGTATTCCTTCGCTAATTTCCTCTTGATAAGTATCTGACAGCTCATAGCAAAGTGTTTTATCTTGGCACAAGCAAAATGGCTCCTCGGCTCCAATCGATTTCAAAGACTCTGCTGCTGTTTAAAATTACATCCTCTGGTTTTTAAATTTCACTCTATTTGCATAAAGGTAATCAATTACATGCAGTCCGTTTGCCTGACGCTTTTAGCATAACATGGACTTTATCCTTTCCCTTCTATTTGTTTCTTACCTCTCCGACCGTGTTTCACATTCTCGCTCTTTCTTATTCCATCTCACATCATTGACTGCTGTTTGCTGTGCTGGGGGCATTGATTTTTACTGCTCTCTCTTTGGTTTAACAGTTGATGAGTTGTGTTAAGGCACCCAGGGACAGCCTTGCCTGTTTTAAGGAGATGAGGTTGGCTTTATAGCCCTCCTGCTTCCTCAGCCTTGGATGATAAGGTGTACGTGCACATGTGTATGCGAGTCTGTCGATGAGTAGCCACTTGAGACTATGATTCCTCCCCCAGGAAGTTAAAGTAAACGTGGTGTTTAAGGGCTTTCGGAAGACAAACTTGGGCTTTGTCATCTCCAGCGTCTGAATCACTTTAGTCTCTGCGGAGAAAATTGGTTTATCTCAATCAGTCGTCAAAGATCACCCAGGATTGAAGCGTTACGAGAATAATGCCAAGGATGACTGTGAAACAAGAGACTCCTGGCTTTTGTAGAAATCTGACAAGAGTTTCAAAGGTGACGAGAAATATTAGCTATACGCAGTCACCTCCAACCTCTGACGTCCTGCACACAGGCTGAGAAGTCACGGATACAGACACAAACCTCGTTTAACACGATTAGCCTCTTTGAGGATTTTTACTGCAGCTTCTTATATCCAGGATGAAAGAGTTTGCTCCTCTGACAGGAAGAAGGAGGGGGGAAAAAGCTGGAGTGTGCAGAAGCTGCTCCTCAGCCTTGCACTGCAATATTCACCACATTATTAAGGAACACATTGCTTTGTGCTGTGTTGCTCTCAACACCATCTGTAGTGTGCTGCTCAAGTGGTAGCAATTTTCTTGTAGTCTCATGTCTCTCACGCGGTATTACAAGTGAAATTCGATTGCAGATCTTGATGTTCTAGTGCATTTAGTCTCTCATAAATGTTTGCATTCCAGAGTGATTGCTCCCCGGCAGTTTCCAATATGCAAAGCTGCGCCGCTGTCAGAGCATTTAGTTTACTGTGGAGATATGAGGCTTACGGAGCAGGAGAGGAAAAGACCCACTCGCCCAGCTCTGCCATTAACCTGGAATTTGATCTAACCTCTGCTGTAATAAAACCAGATCTCACTTTAACTAAAATAACCAGTGGAATGAATGAATTAAAACAAACAAAAATCATCACAGTACGACTTAATGTATGGCTATCTTTCCAATTTAATATGATCTCCCTTAAGCAGATCACCCTTGCACACTGAGTACACAAACGCTTTTAAAAGGGTCCATCGGCGTGTGTTATAGCTGGGTAATATCAGCTTAATAGCCTTACCTGTCAGCACTGTATGGGACATAGATCTTGTAAATCACATTTGTGTGCAACACCTGCTCGCCTCCCTGCGTATTTATGGTTTTCTCCTCCCCCTCTGTCCTTTTCCTTTTGGCCTCTGTCCAAAGTCAACCCCCTCTTCCCACATTATGTTCTTCAGCATGTCCGTTTTTCACATGGATTAAACGAGTGAGCAGGTGCTCTATTGGATAAGTGAGCCCTTTATTCCTTACACACACACCCCTATTATATTGTCAATATCCATATTGCTTTCTGATTATAATTAAATCAGACATAAATATAGTCTTGTTAAAAAAGACATCTCGTAACAGCGTCTGACATTTGATATTTTTGTCCCTTGTCAAACATTAATTCTATTCTGACCTTAAGAATATTTTTTTATAGATTTATTTTAAGACTTTAGAAAATACAAGTGTAAAGATGTATCTGTTCGATGTTGTAAGGTTCTTTAGATTTGACTAAAAGTGCGTTCTCCAGAGGGACTTTATGTCTTTTTTTCTAAACTTTATAACTAAAAAAGTTTACTGTTTCAAATCAAACCAGTGTTTTCAAGAGTTGGGAAAATAGTTTTTCCATTCTTTTTCACATTAAATGATCTCTGTTACGTTAAAAATGGTCTGTAAATCCAGAAATGCTGTATATTGTTTTAATAATTACATAAAATTATCCAAGTTGCCAAAGAATATTTGCATTGCATTTATGAAAAATCATCCTAAAATAGACGAGATAAAAAGACCAGAAGGTTTTATATCATAAAACTGGATTTCAGAAGTTGTATAAACACTTTAATTGTCCCTGCAGGCTAATCCCAGACCTGTGTGCAGGTTTGTGGTTTGGTCCCAGTCTGGATTGGTGTCGGCTTGTTAAAAGTGGGCAGTGAAGCAGCCAGTAGAGACTAGAGAGGTGTATTAAGGCAGTGAATCTGCCCTCAGTGTGTGTGTGTAATGGACTCAGGATGAGGGCTGACCAAGCACAGGGCTGCTGATAACCTTTGGGAAGGACATTGTTCCTGTGTAGCGGGGGGTGGGTGGGGTTGCTGTGTAGTGGGGGTGGGGGGGGTTTCACACAGGTTTGCTGCAGTGCACACACTGGTGGTGTGATTGGTGGTGCGGTTGTTCTTTGGTTCATTGGCTCTCCTGCAGGGTTAGGAGGTAGAGTAAATGGGGCAGTATAGCAGAGTCCCTCATGGCTTCCTCCATACATTTTTCAACACCAGCGCTTATTTCTCTGTGATACATTTGTCCTCTGTCTGAACCAGGTTCTCCCTGGCATTCCATTAAGAGAAATTTAACAGCCTTTTCCTTCTGTCTTCCTTTCCCTTCAGATCTCCTCTTAAGGAGAGGTCAGCAAAGGACCGCGAGTGAGAAATAAATGAAGGGTGGGGCAGGGGAGGGGTGGCTACCACAGCAGCACCACCACCACCGACAACATTCAGGTAATATACATATATATTTATATAAACTTTAAAGCCAAAGCGTGTTAAATGCACAATACTTTTTGTCCTCTTGTTTTATTGAAATGGAGAAAACTTGGCACGCAAAGAGTAATGGGTCTGATTTTGATTGGACTCTTCTGGGCTGAGAGAACTGGGAGGTGACTAGTTTGCAGTAGTACTAGCACTAGTAGACACCAAACCTGCCATAGTGATTTCAAAGTTTGTTCACTAACGCTTTGGAAATTGATCAGGCGTTAAGAATGGATTACTGGAACTTTACTGAACCAAACGTCAGGACAGTGAGGATTAGAAGTGTGTATGCTACTGCTGAATAACAACAACTACTACTACACAAGCAAGCTGCCGCCATCTGTTCTAGAGTAAGCTCCGGCTAGCTGCTGGTGTCGTGCGCTGCAGATCAATGGAGAGCTAAGTGTCACGCTAGTATCGGCTCAATTATATCAGCGTACCTGTACCTGTACCTGCTGTCGGAAAAATCTGGAACGCCACCCCAAATTTTTGTGCCCTGACTTTGGATAAAAGTAATAGTTACCTAATAGTTATATTGCATTTAATGTTATTAATTTGTTTGACAAGTAAATATTTCAGTGTCAAAACTTACGTTGTTCACGTGAGATGTTTTTAAAAAAGTTTAAAAAAGTTTAAGCAAAGTAAAAAAAGACTGAAAAAACAAAAAATGTATAAAACCTTTCAGATAAACAAATCCTGACTTGCTGTATGATGATTTATAAATCACTTTTTTACTTTGCTAAATCAGAACATTCAATTTAAACTAAACTGTGGTTCAAACTCTGCCATGTTGGTTTAATCCTTCATCCACTGTTTCCCTCTCCTCAGATAGGTTTTCCCCTGAGGGATTAAAAGGGATGACTTGATGGCTTTAAAGGGTGGTTGGGGGTGGATCAAAAACAAATAAATAAAATGCTAGGTAATCTTTCTCAATTCAGTCACTGCTTGAGGGGCTTGTACCCTCTACAAACATATACAGCACACACACACACACACACACACACACACACACACACACACACACACACACACACACACACACACACACACACACACACACACACACACACACACAGATGCTGTGTACACATGTGCAACAACAGGGATCAGCCAAAGAGATTAGAACACGGACTTCAGAGCACAGAAAGTGACAGGTTTAAAACACACATGCACACAAATCCACATCCACCAGCCCTCGGCAGAGTGACGACTACCGCACAGCGCGAGAAAAGAAAGAACAGATCTTGAAACTGTGACACCACATGACTGCACACACATGAAAGTAAAGGAAGACAAGTTTCTCTGCTTTTTCTCTGCTTTCGTGGCACCATGTTCATTTTTCTCTCGTCAGTGGACTCGTCTCTTTTGTTTCTTCTCCCTCTTACGTTTATACAAACAGCTGATCAAACAGCTGTGCAGTTGAGGCAAAAGAAAAATGTCCAGACAACCTGCAAGGCTGAGAAAAATAGATGTCCTTTGACTTCATTTGTTTAGAAATACTATGTGTGCTGCAGACATGTTACAGACTGTTGTTTATGTCAAAGTATTTTCCCCTCTAGCTTGAACTCGATGCATTTTTAATGTTAATAGCACATAATTCTGTCACTGTTGTCACTGAGCGATGTGGTTTGTGATTAATGAAGCCGAGACCGATGCGAGGAAGAGTGTATATATTTTGGTGAGTAACCATGAGGTGGACTTTTATTGTTTCTTTCTACCTTTTTTTGTTGTTGCTTGAAGCAACCTGAGGCCCGGTCATAGTTAAACACAGAGTTATAATATGTGAGTCTGATCAGAAATGTTATTCTCTAAGGTGTCTTTTCTCCAACTCGGGAGATGGTGAGAATGTTCAAAAGGCAGGAATGTGTATTTTTATCCCTGCTGGTGATATTCATTCTGGTTTTCATCTAACAGCCCATTTTTCACTTTCACAAGCTGGCCTTTTTTGGGTTGTGTGCTGCAAGAAGCTTCTCACAAACAACCTGAGGTATAAAGCGGTGAGAGTGGGAGGATGAGAGAGAACATTGTCTTTTCCTTTTCGGCTTAGGGACAGAGAAGAACAGGTTGTGTGAGGATACTTGCTTTCCTTAACATTGTCTAACTCTGCCTCAGGGCCTCCCTTCCTCTGATGCAGCTGAAAGTTGTGTAGTTAGAATCTGTGCATTTCTCTGCGTCAGATTGTTTCCACAGTTTGCTGCAATTCCCAAAGTTACTCTTGAATCTTTTAGCCTGCTGAGATAATTATTGCTTTACTTTAGATTAAGAAATTTAAACGTTTTAGTTGATTTATTGCCTACTTTACATAGTTAAGTAACTTGTATTCATTACAGCTTACAAACATATTTTGTTTCAGCTACGATTTATGCAGTAATCAAGTGAAAAAGATAGTAACACGCTGTATTAAAGGTGCAAGTCTAGTCCTATCCAAGGCCAGACGTTTGTGCAGACTGGAAATTTTTCTCATGCATCCCAATTAAGTCCTCATTTCTTTTCTACTGGTGTTTTCTTGTGATGAAGCTGCTCAACATTTTAATCACTTTGCTGGATTGTGAGGACATTGTGTTCATTGTTTTGACATTGTGTTCAAACTTTTTGTCTCGTCTTGCTTTATAATCTTTTTTAAGGGGGGTTAAGTTGAGATTTTGAATGTGTTTGATACACAGACCTATCTGCATTTCTGAAGATCCTCTGATCTTCTGCCTTGATATGATGACACCAGACTGAGGTCCTTTACAACCTTTGGTGGTGATCCTTTGATTTGGGGTGCAACTTATAAGAAAGAAAATAAGAAAAATGCAGATCTTGATTATTTCTGGACAGAAAACTGAATTAATATTCATTTCTGACTCAGCATGAGACCAAATCTGACTTGTAGATCAGCGGTGTCTAACTGTGGTCATGACCCTTCGTGTTTTAGTTAATTCCCAGCTTCAACACACCTGATTTTGGTTTTTGTTGAACTACCTGTTCAGTGTGTCCTCACATTCTGTAGAATCACCCATTGTTATGTCATTATGTTGAAACCGTGAAATGTCTAAAACATGCAGGATAGTAGCTCTTCAATAACTGTTGGGAGACATGAAATAATTCATGAAAATATGCAGATTTTCAGTTGGAATCACATTAAATCTTCTTTTGCAACAAGATTTGTGTATGGCCAGGTCACATGAAACATATGACACGTCATCTAAATGGTTTTGTCTTAGTTTTGTCCAAAAAACTCCCTTAATGGTGTTCTAATTTGTTTCTGATTTACTGTCATTTTATTCACTTTGGTCACCAACTCCTCCCAAAGTTTTCTCACATTCCTTGCACTTCTGGGTTGCAGAAACGTATAAAAAGCTGATCGACAAGGACTTCTAGCAGAGTTCCAGATGCCCTGTGACTATATTTATAAAGAAAACTTCCACTAACTTGTTGAACATTTAGAGAATTACCATCTCATGCAAGGAAATTGAGAACCTTTGCAGATGTTGGAAGAGATTTTGGAAACTCCCTCACAAATGTTAGTTGCAATTTGTCTCCCAACAGTTGCAGCCCAGTGATCCTAATACCACTGTTATGGGAAAAAGGGTTTTCAGTCTTTATCAGCTGGACACCATCAAAGAAAATGAGTTGATTGTTGGATATTATTTACAAGGAATCAACATTTTCTATAATCATTTTGAGTAAGTGCAGAACTATTAACTAATAGAAATGCTGCTTAAAACCAAGACGTTTGAGGAGAAAGTTGCAATAAATCCTAATTTTCCTTCAAATCGTTTCAAATGCTTGTATAATCTGAAATGACATCACCCCAGTTGGCCGCCATCTTTGTGTGCCAGTCGGTCCATTATGTTATCCATCACTGGGTCTCTCTGTCTGGCATTGTCAATTACCCGAAGGAAAACAACATTACAGGCCTGAATGGGACACGGAGCCGTGGCAGGCCTGACATGGCTCTGTTATATGATTACACAACCTGTTGGCTGTCCGCCTGTCAAGTGTCTCCTGACTCTGATGAATGGCTGTAATATGCCGCGCATCACAACATGCCACGCCACACACTCATTAATGGCTCCTCATAATGCTGAGGACGTTCCTCCAATGCCGAAGCAGGACTCCCTCAGAGAGAGAGCGAGAGAGAGAGAGAAGGGGGAGATAAGGGTGGTAGCTGGAGTACGAGAGTGAGAAATGGTGCTCATGAATACTCCAACCTTGTAGCAGTAAACAAAAGAAACATGGTGTCCTCATCTGCATAATTTCACAAATCGCACGGCAAGATGCCAGCATCAGTCACACGTAACTCTTTGTGAATGAAGGAAGGATCACTGAGTTAAATGGAAAACACAAAGATATAGAAATTGTTTATTTCTGAGTGCGATGTTCCTCAATTAGATGCATTCTTGTCCATCTGCGGTGTATTTTAGATTTCCTGAAACGGGTGCAGCACAGTGTCACTGTGTGGGAGCGTCACAATAGACACCAGGAAAGAAGAAGGCGCTGTCTGAAGCTTAGCTGATTGCTCTTTCTTTGGGTGAAATGAGAGATGCTAACTTAGATCCTCCAAACTACTTGACTCTCATCTGTAACAAACGGACCTGATTCTCACAGAGACACTGCTTTGAGTGCTTTCAAATTAAAGAGGTGAAAATGTCTCTGAATGAGCTGGATGCTGTGCACCACTGGCTGGTGAGGTTATCTAAAACAGTTGCACTGAGTTATCTGTTGGTGTTGATCTGACCTCCTGCAGAGGGAAAAACTGTTGGTATTCCACCAATGCATATGGAGCTCCAAAAGGCTAACAGCACATTGACTTCAGAGGTCACGTCTTAGATCAAATGCTGGTCGGAGCTGCAGAGCTGACAGAAGTGTGTTCTCTCCATTTGACATGCGTGTGCTCAACATATTGCACTTCAATTTGTCTTATTTATTTTGCACCACCACACACTGAAGTCAATATTTTTATAGAGAAAGACACAGATGTTGACAGGTTTTCCGTGTTCCTTGGTCAGATGCTGAACGTTGTGTTTAGTTACCAGAGACAGAGAGACTGAATCTGTCTGAATATTCCTGTATCTGTGATGGTGTTTGTGTATATGTTCTGCCACACAGCGTGAGTTTCCCTGTTTGAAATGCAGCACCTGCAGATGTGTTGTAAACTGCAGCTGCCACCTTCTCTCCTATTCAGAGGGGACCGTTGAAACAAAGCCATTAAAGTAGCTCTCTCCTCAGGGTGAAGATGTGGCGCATGGGCGCGCCTGCCTGAGCGGAAGTCATTCTCCATTGTTTCTATGTCAGAATTGTTAAATTGAGGAGCATTAAAGAGCAGTTTTATGCTGATCACTATATTAGCATGTTTATTATATTCCTATATGCTGAAATACGGATGTCAGGGGTCATAAACAAACTGCTGGCAGGATGCAGATTTATTCAACATGCTCACATATACAAATGCAAACAGTCTCAACACAGCACTTATTACTGTAGCAGCAGTTTCTTGTTGCTGCTGATCTTTAGTTGCTTTCAGCTCCAGATCCCAGTGCCTGAGTTATTCTCCACTCTGCTCCCTGACCCGACTTAATTGAGAACGGCTGTTACTGAGAGAGAGAGGAGAAAAAAAACAGACAGAAAGATTGAGAACAGATTCTCATGTGAAAGAAAGTAAGAACAAAAAGATTGGACAAATGAAAAGAGCAAAGATCTAAACCCCATGCAGGCCTGTGCTGATCAAGTGGAGGATATCTGTGTGGTGGTATGAACCCGAACCTCCGTCTGCGTCTTTTCAGGTCATGAGCCAAACAAAGCAAAATCTCATAAATGTAGGAGTTAAAAAGTAATATGGTATAAGATAAGACCGAAAAATCCATGAGAGAAATCCACGAAGGAAAATCAAACCCCAGGGTTGGGTGTAGGTACGGTAAGCTCTGTGACAGCTGCGTGCATGTCTTACTGGGTGACGGTCTGTCTGTCTGTCAGAACAGATATTTCTGTCTGTTTAGTGCTGCCTTACAGGCTGCCAGAGACACTCCTCGTGTCATCGCTGGGTGCCTGCTGTCACTGGCTAAAAAGGAGAAGGCAGCAAAGTGTGTGTGTGTGTGTGTGTGTGTGTGTGTGTGTGTGTGTGTGTGTGTGTGTGTGTGTGTGAGCGAGAGTGACAGAGAGAGAAACTCGAGCAGCTGTCTTGAAAGCTCTTCCACTCTGTCGGTACATCTAGAATCTGCTTTCACCTAATATCTCCGTGGTAACCGTGTTTAGGTCAGTTTTTTTTTTTTTTTTTGGTCAAAAGTTCAAATTTTTCGCAAATCAGAGTCAAAGGAAATAATCTGCAACATCCAGAAATCTGACATATTATTATGTAAAACTTGTAAATATCTTAGTGGTTGTAAACAGTACTACTTCAGCATTAGCACCAATAGGTCTATTTGCTTTAGGGCTGTTTAAATAATCAAGTTTGTGTTTGGGTTTAGGCTCCAGTCACTGAAACAATGCAGAAACAATGATTTTGTCACATTCTTTGTTGCAAGCATGTTCTGTTTTGTCCTCCCTTCTAAATGACACGCACATCCATCTTTTCTGAAGTTTAAACTCATAGTGTCTTGTGATGATGCTTGTAAGCAACATGACAGAACAAGGGCAAAACACACCAGATGGTCATCAAAACATACGCCTCCATTATTTTTAGCTACGACCTCTACACATACAGTATTTCTATTTATTTAGTAAGTATGGACATTCCCTGACTCACTGCTTGGACCTCCAGGCTCCTGTAGCACCTCTTCTCTGCTTTTATAGCATCACTGTCTGTCCATGTTTGATTTTATGTGACTGTTCCATCAAGTAGTTTCCTACTAAAATTAAGTTAAGTTAAATTATTTGGCACCTTAATGTATTTTAACCTGTCTGAACGAGGCAAAAATATTTCTATATTCAACTTTTTTATTCTAAATAGGCTTTACAGTTTTATTGCAGATTGTTGATTCTAGTCCAAAGTAATTTTTGTCTCTTAAGTCTTAGAAGGTTTTATCACCACTAAATCAATCAATGTGTTCTCCTGCAGACAGTCTCCTTAAAATGTGAACTCTAGATTAGGCTTGGTTGGTATCCAAATTTGAATATCATCAAACGTCCTCCACATTTTCCTGAGGTGTACCGTATTACCATGACCAGGGTTGGACTGGGACCATTCATCCTGGGCATTCTCCGTCATGGCTCCCACCATGAGCACTTTCAGCTGATGTTCGGTTCGGGCGACTACCGCTGTTGACTGAAGCACTCTAAGAGCGCCAACAGACCCGCGGCTATATGAGCTCACGCAGCAACAAGGAAATGCTGAGTAAAACATAGTACTAGGGGGGAATCCGTGGACTCTTCGTCCTTTTGTTTCTATGACGCAGCGGTGGGGAATCCTGGTCCTCGAGGGCCACAGTCCTGCACATCTTAGTGGTTTCTTCTCTTCAACACACCTGATCTAAATTAGTGGGTGATTAGGAGCTTTTTGGTTGCCTTGAAGCCACACTGATGAGGTAATTCAACATTTAAATCAGGTGTGTTGAAGAGAGGATACCTCTAAAACATGTAGGACTGTGGCCCTTGAGGACCAGGATTCCCCTCCCCTGCTATAACGGAAACCAAACAACCAGACGTAGCTGTTGTTGGTTTTTAGATTGTAAAAAAAAATCGGAAATACGACCAAACGAGAAAATCTCTCTGTTGACTGAAGCCCTAAGTGCGCGAACAGACCCGTGGCTACATGAGCTCACGTGGCAAGGATGTGCTGATTAAAACGAGCTGCTCACATAGTGGGCTGCGTGAGCGCCCCAGACCGGCCCAAAGTTACCATCGGCTCACCGGCAGTCCAGAGCTGACCATGCATTTTTTTCATGATGTATTGAAACAGATACCTTTGCTATTTTTCAATACCGGCTGTATATGGTATTACCATAATACCGTTCAAGCCTACTCTAGATAAAGTTTTCCAACTTAATGAGCAGCAGAATCAAGCAGCTCTATTAGTTTTCTAGTCCTTGGTCAGAGAAATGTGTAGCTGAGCTCCAAGCTGCTTTAGATTTGTTCCTGTCATTGCAGCTAGTGGTGATGTTTGTGATTGTCAGATCAGTACCTTTGACAAGTGTCTTGCTCAAATTAAAAATTGTTTTATAAGTGTAGGCGTCACACCAAAGCACTGAGCAAAATGATGCACTAAGAGCTTTTTGTTGTTGAACTTTCTTCCAACCATAAAGCCTACTGACAATGTAAACTTGTATTGTTTTCCTATTAGAAGTTTTAAGTACATTTTAGACCATCTTAACTTTGATTTTCCTGGTATGTTTGAGCTTTTAACATCAAGATATATGTTCTAGAAGTACTTGTGTTATTAAAAAAATTGTATAATCGCAGGAAACCTGTATTGGTCGTAATGAAGAGACATGGTAGACTGTTGGTTTCATGTAGGAGGCACACTTTACATGACTTCTCAAATAAAAATAGCAGATCGTTTTTAATTTCCTGGGTCAACTGAATACGAGCGTGGGTGGCAGAGTGAGACGGTGGAGCTGAAAATCTGTGCACGTCTTGAGAGTTTGTCTGAAACGCATCCAAAAAATTAAAAAACCTGGCTGCTCCGTTTGGTATACATTAAAGATGTTTAATGTTTGTGTAATTGCAGAATCAAACAGCAAGTACCACTGATGATCGTTTATTAAAAGCCTTGACCTCTTACGTTGGATGATATTAGTCATGATGGCTGCTGTAATTTAACACTCTGAAGACAAGAGCTTACCATGAAGTACCTGCACCGTCATTACCGAAACAATGAACCAATCTCTCGGATTACTTCTAATCACGGGTCGCCATGTCTTACTTATATGGTGTATTTTTACCTTAAGTGCTGACTATTACAACACATGATTGCAGTCATCTGTTGCGAGAGCTGTCGTCTGATTGCAAACACATGGTTTTTTTTAACTAATCAAGATGTCCATGGAGTGAGGTAATGGAATATTTAAAGAGAAAAATCTAAGCTTCTTAGTGTGGTACTGGGCTACACAGTGGCGGAGGGGTTAGCGTGAAGGTCGGGGGTTTACACCGCTTTTTAGACTTGTATTGTCTTCAGTTCTCATCAGGTTTAGTCCTACACTTTAAATGGGCTTATGTGATTTAATGTTCCTGAGATATCGCAACTTTTCCTGACCTTTTCCCCCTAAAGAAAAAAAACAACAACACAAAACTAGTTCCACTCTCCCAGGCTAATTTCTAGCAGTAACACAGTGAATTTGCCTGTAATTTCATGGCCATCTTGACAGCATTAGTCCAACTTCATTTTCTGTTGTGCCAGTGTTTGCTCCTCCGGTGCCCCGACAGCCCTGTAACTACACACCAGTGTTTATGTTCTTTAGGTTAACACGGGTATCTCTGCGTAACCGGAGCCCTGAGCATACATGGGCAACTTGGCATGCGTGTGTGCTTGCGTGTGTTGAGCGGTCTTGCAGCTGCAGGACCCGTCTCTCTCGCTCTCTCCAGAAATGAGCTGCAGGGACTTGCCAGTATTTTCATTCCCTCTGGAGGTATTTCCGCACACCAACAAAGCCTGGCCTGCGTGATGAAACAAAAGAGGAAGCAGCTTTTGTGAGGAGATCAGCCAGTTTCTGAGTGTTTGTGTATGTGCACTACTGACCTCAGCTAACAGTTTGTTACATGCAAATATACTTTTGAACTTGCAATTCAGGTTGCTCCAGGCTCTTGTTTGCTCACAAGCCTACTGTACCATGAGAACGAGCCTACTTTGTGTCTCATTCACCAAAATGAATTTGCCTCCTGTTTGCCTCTAATTAACAGGTAACACTTTATTGTATTAGTTAGTGCTTTTTATGGTACTTGTTCACCAATGTCTTTTTTCTAGTTTTTTCTTCCTGTGTAGCTATCGCCAAAAGGACACAAATCTCTAGAGCATCTGTAACTGGGAATAGACTATTCCAAACCACAAACTGTAAAAAAATGATCTCCTTTTCAGAGGTCAGTCAGCCTAACAATAACTGGTTGCCCTTATAGCTCCAAAAAACAATGAATCTTGATACAAATGAACTGTATTTCATTTAGTTCTGGCGGTTTTTGGTTCCTATAGAGCAGTTTCCTTCCAGTCAATCTGAGGCTCATGCAAAGCATGATTTTGGATGAGATTGAGGTCAGCTACTAAAAATTGTAAATTCAAATTTTATGAGAGCAAAGAAAAAGCTGTTCTCTAAAGGCAGGGCTTTTCTCTACAAGAGTCAGCATCTCGTAGGATTGACAGCCAGCCCCTGGTGACACACGCTCATGCCCATAAACAGGGATTTGGCCCTCTGGAGAAAATAACCTCGATAATTACTGGGTTCATATGGACCTGCCCACAGTGAGAAGGGGAGGAGGGCTGACTGAGGAGACGGAGAGAGCCACATCCGCTGGTGCATTCCTGCATGCTGTGTCATACTGGTGCTGAGTTTCCCTTCAGGTTTGCATGGAGATTTCCACAAAGTGCAAAGAGGCGCTGACGCAACGCCTGGGGGGATGTGGACACTTACATTTAAACTTTAAAAACACATTCACTGGTCTCCAAGGTAACAAAAAGAGAGCAGAAACCCAAGAGGAGTGTTGGATAATAGTGAAATATGGTGCCACGTGAAGGGTGGGATACATGGAAAAAGAGCAAAAATACAGTCTGGTGACTTTGTGGAGACACTTAAAGTCTCTTCGCCCAGACCTTTTCTCCTTCTTCATGTGGACCCTCTGCTTTAGCTGATTTGGCTCCGTCACAGCAGCCGGAGCTGAATGTCTGTGGCTGGCTCGCCGCCCGTCTGCTTGCCTGTCATTCAGCTGGTTAAAGAGGCCTTGTTGAACCGCTGCACTGTGCCTGGCTACTACAGGGCCATTCATGCCTGCAAGGCCAGAAACAGCCAAGCCCTGTCATCGGTTCTAAGCTAGCACAAAACAGTTTACTACTTGAAATGTCATGGGTAGTTTGCTTGCTAAGCACAGTTTACCCCAACTCAAGCAAAGCAATAATCCGTTTTTTTTTTTTAAGTTTGGGTTTGTAGACATACACATTCTCATGTCAAGCATTCTCTGTCTGTTCTGAGACTGAGTGCACAGTGGAATAAATGGATCCTTTCCCTGAAGGAATCATCCCACACCACAAACAAAACAGATCTCTCCTGCTACACTGAAGATTTCAAACAGATCTGAAAATACGGTTTGTCACTCGGAGAGAGGTTTTCCCTCTGCTTGTCAGATGCTCCGTCTGGCTAATGGCAGCTCATTCTGTCACAGTTGACCTGCGCCTTAGTGAACTATTTTCTGTCCTTTTCTCAGTCCCATTGTGACACACACAGCGAGGACACACACCAGGCTCTATTTGGCACTCTTTCCCCTTTACCTCCTCCCTTGTGCTCACTACAGCTCCTCTTCCATCCTCCTGACTCTCTCTCGTCCTTTTTGTCCCCCCTCTCCTACCCCTCGATTAGTGTCTGCATTCCTATCATCGTCCTGCTATGATTAGCTGTAGTGTCTTTTTTTTTCCCAGCCACTGTAATGTCTGGGTCCTCCACAGTGTCCTTGGAAAGCAGTCTAATAATCTCAGACACACTGATGTCTCTGTACACCACAGGCCTGATTCTCCAGCGTCACCGAGCGTGTAAACAAAGACTGCCACAAACACACACACTCCTTCCCAATGTGCTAATAGACCAGCATACCAACCCACTGAGGACAGCGTTGATGCTAGCTCGCTAACGTTGACCTCCCATGTGCCAATCACAACAAATCTGCGCCCGGGTTTGGATATGGGGAGGAAAACAGTGCAAATTGAAAGCAGAAATCCCCCCGGTGTGAGACAAGATGAGCCTCAGAATAAATTATTCAGATGGCAGCCTTTTTCCTGCACGATTCTCGCCTTCTGCTACATTTAATGGCATCTGTGATGACGCCCATTGGAGATGAATCCAGATGCAAGACGTTTGTGTATGTGTTTCGGTGTGTGTGTGTGGCCTGCTCACCTCTCTTCTCATGCATCCCGTTGTGTCGTGTGATGAAGAAACAAAGCCTCAACAAGGGAATTTATTTCTTCTCCAGAGAGGCCTGTAAATAAACAACTAGTGAATCAATGCCTCCATTTGTTTTTCCTCTGATAATTCTGCCTTTCTCTTTAGGCGATGTGACAGCATTTTCTGAGTCGGTGTATTTCTCGTCTCGTCTTCTTCCGCTTATCCGGGTCCGGGTCGCGGCCGGTGTATTTCTAAGCAGCCATATTTCCTCACGGCGAGAGTGAGGAAACATGCCTCACCGGCCTCATGTTTCATTACAGAAGATCAGTAAATTACTGTTTTTTTTCTCACCCACTGCAGCTCATTTAGTGCCATGACGGAGCCTTTGTATGAATAGGAAATAATACCAGCAGTAGGAATTGTGCTTTAGAACTACTCAGTTAAATAAAGACACATGGGCATAGAAATTACGAGGCACAGTTGAATACAAAAACCCGCAGCATGGCCTGTGGTTAATGCATTTCACTCTTTGTGAGCATTATTGATTCACTGCAGAAGGATGTCCCCTTCCCTTTGAAAAGTGCTTACAGTATTTTACTGTTTGGAATATTTTTCTTAAGCATGTTTTCATTTAATTTAAACTGAAAAGAGGTGTGATTGCGAGCCATTTTTGCTCGGCTCTTAAGAGCCTCAAAGAAGCGACATGTTTCCTTTGCTTTAGCTAAAAAAAATTATACTTTTACTGTCGCTTTTTTTGATATTCTGACTTTGTTTTTCTGCTCTTTAGTTTTGTTCAGTTATAATAATTAGCAGAAACCTGGTTCTAGAAAAACATAAAAACCCAGCTAATGCATCTCCTGGTAATACTAACGTACTACATTAGACCGTCTTTTCTTTCTTTGCATACAAGTACCCTCCTTTTTATCCCATATCCAAGTGTGAAATTACAATATCAGATCATATTCAGTTAATTAAACCCACATGACTAATTTAATTTCACTCAACTATGGGAGAAATGAAGAAATCATGCAGGCGTATTTAGCTTTTTAGCACTGGTGTTAACTGTAATTAAAATATGGAGCAATCTGTAGCTTGTGGAGATTTCTTTTCCCACCAGATGTACAAGTACACACGTTTAAACCTGAGTAATCAAGGTGATTGTAAGACATCATCTCTTAGACTATAAGAGTTTAAGACACATAAATAAGTGAGTTAAAGATGCTACAGTTCTGTGAAGTATTGCTGTATTAAAGGGCAGAAAGTGGTTGTCCCATTAGGCGATCTGCACATCTCAGAGAAGATCCAGAAGCAGAAAAATAAATGTTCCTCTGTGATTAGAGCCTGGAGAGTTCAAAGACGGGCACAAAGCACTCAAGAGGAAGACAAGTAATCATCTTAGGTTTGTCATTAAGTATTTTATGTTTAACGTTCGGCGGGATTAGAGATACATATTCTCTCCAGCTCTGTCAGTTCTTGTTTTATGCCTCTGATTTGTCAGATGCACAACAGGGTTCTTATTCCATCTCTTGTCTTCCTCTTACTAAAAAGCACTTTTTTTTTATCCTCACACTCCCTGATATATTTGTTGCTTTGTGCTTTGTTTCATTTTAGACTCATCCTGTGATTGATGAGGATTAAGGAACAGATTTTGCTTTACAGCAAACCTAAGAGCCTCCTCATCCAAACCGGTAAGTACCCTGATTTGTCACCCCTGTCTTTGTTCGAGCACTTTGGTGTAAGGTTGCACGTTGACACCGATATGCATCTGCGTGGCTTTAAACACACTTGATAAGATTCTTTTTGGATTTTTCCGTTTGTTGTGAAACACCAGCCACTACACACACAGCGCTTTTTGTTCTGGGGAAACTGCATGCGTAAATCATCTGTAAAGAAAAGCCTTTCCTTTAATACCTAAAGGGAAACTACACCGTGTTGTAGGGTCCTGGTGCTTTGAGCAAAACGTATTGGACCACAGAACATCCTGATTTAATTGCTACGAGCAGCTAGCTGCCGTTGTTTTGAGTGAAAGCACACTGCGTTTGCTTGATGGTGTACATGGCAGTAAGTGATTGCATTTCTTTTTCTGCGCGGTTAGACAGCTGGTGCTCGTCAGGTAGAAGGTTTCAGTCAGGTGCCAAAACAAATTGTAAAATCATTTCATTATGTTTCTGTTTTCCTCTGATGGGTTCTTTTACAGAAAGCCTGTTTAAAGTGTGTTTACCAGACTTTATTCTTCTGTATACTGCAGTAGTGATGCTTTTCTGGCTCAGTGCTACAAAATCTACAACAAAAAACATTGTTAGCATTGCTGAGCTCGTGTGAAGTTACCATGTATGGCCATTGATCTGCTTCCAGCTTTCTGCTGCATTATAAGCTCCATTTCATGCAAAAACATGCATGAATATTGTGTTCAATTAGCTTCCGAGCAGCATGACTATTATGCATTCAGCTATCCCTTGGACTCCATGAATTTTAAGTGTCTATTTAAACCCATGACAGTCATCATCGCGGTGTTGAAAACCTTTGACCACCATGATGGATGATGTAATTGGGTTGAATGAGGATGTGAGGAAACAAAAAAACAGCGGGATCGCCGCCGATACGTTGAGGAAGATCTTATCCCTCGTCTTTTGTTTGGGATGCTGCGCAAAATGTCGTTCCATGTAGTTTGTATACATGCAAAGCAGCGTCAAAGTGCTGGAAGGTGAATAATTTTTGGTGGCATCTGCACATTTTGCAATATGCTAATGAGCAAAGCTGCAAAAGCCAGATTGCCAGAAGAGAGAAGGGGAGATGGAGAGGGAAAAGAAAAAAAAACAGGGAGGGAACAGAGTGGAAAAAGGAGAGAGAAACAGACTGAGGCTGGTGTAAATTATGGATGCAACCTGCGATTTCCAAGAGGAAAAGAAAGGCAGAGAGAAACCTCAAGTCATGCATATCAGATTATGCATTTACCACATTTTCTTATCATGGTCTGTGAGCAAACTTGGATGCAATCTGGCCTCTTTGTGCATGCGTGTGTGTCTGTCTGTCTGTGTGTGGGACAGGGCGCGAGACCACTTATATATTCATCCATGTCAAGTTTCATAGAGTTGTGTTGCTCTGTCAGCCATTCTCAAAAGCTTGATATAAAGCGTGTGCCTAAAGGTGTGTTGACTTTTGTTGCTCTTCTGCTGCATGTCTTTGGTTTGTATGTTCAGTTACATGTCTGCACATCGTTCACATGCAGCATAAAACATGCACGCTGACACGGTGATTAATCTTTACTTCTGGAAGCTGTTTTAAGTGACTTCACCTGCTTAAATCACAGTTTAATCACGCTGAGAGCTGAGCGGTGCTTTGTTAAAAAAATACTTGAATCCCATTACGTGGCTCGCCTGCTTGAGCAGTTCTAAGTGAAGTTAAGTAAAAGTGAGCATTCGTGTGCCACTACCACATCCCAGCCTTGTGTGCCAGTCCCCTGTGTGTGTGTGTGCCTGTGTGAATAATGGATCCATTCTTGAGTCATGTCTGTGACTGGAGCCTGTGCAGTGGTGTGGTTTCCCCACCAGAGGTGGAGGTACAGGAGACGGGAGGGGCTGATGGTCTGGAAATAGCTCTGCCTTAGCTGAGAGCACCTTAGGTGGGCCTCTGTGTCAGCCTCACCTTGCTTTAACACACTTGCACGACTAAAGTACAGTTCTACTTGCAAACCTGGCATATATTATGCACACATTTTCCCGCTATGGTTTAACATCTCTCCAGTCAGCTTTGCTGTCTGTGTGATCTCCTCAAACATGACAGGAGACTTCTAAAAACGCTGCCGTTTCTAAGAACTGAACAAGAGTAATGTTGCTCTTAAAGCGAGGGGTGTCGGGGCTTGCAGCAGGAAATATGAAGCTTCTTTGGTTCTTGCTGTCATGTAAATGTGTGTTAATGTGCAAAGTAGGTCATTTATTTGGAGCAGGGACAGCCATGGTGTGCTTCTCTTGAGCGATGTCAGAGCGGGGAGTCGAGCAGACGCGTCGCTGGATGTGGTGAACTGCACAAGGGATTTACGTATGTTTCTGTTTAGTTTGTCATTCCTAAACACTAACATAAAGGGGGTGAAGGAGGGAGGGAAGGGGTTGCTGAAGGTGGAAATGGCTGTGGTCAATCCAGAGATGGCATCAGTAACCACAACCAGAGATAGCAGCTGAAAAATCAGACCAAATCAGATTACCAAACAAACAGTAAAGAGGATTAATTCTGATCTCTCTCCTTCTCTTCATTTCTCTCTCTCTCTCTCTCTCTCTCCCAGACAGACATTAAAGCTGCAATCTAAAAAATCCCTTCAGATGATTTTCTGTTTCACTTTGTGGCCTTCTTTCTCTGATCACGTCATCATCGCGATGATTTCTGCCTTTTTGTTCCCCCCTAAAGCATCTCAAAATCACCTCACTAAAAAGTGTGTCAAATCAGCCTTAAGAAATATTTTGACTAAATGCGGCGCAAATCAGTCCCACGATCAGGTTCTGTGCTGTTAGAATTCTGCCAGGCGCACTGAGGCCTGTGGTTCTGGAGCTGTCACTTAAAGAATCACAACAATGTCTAATGGTCTAATTAATACAAGGAAATGAATAATTACATCATGTCCCCGGCTGTTAAAGATCAAATGTGTCGCTGCTTTCCTTCAAATTAATCTCAGTTGGTTTACACAGAATCAGTGGCTGAATGGTGTGTTCTCAGGGACAAAGACGGTAGATTAATTTGGTTAATATTTTATAAAGCTTGCAAAGGCAAAGGGCATTTGAGGCTTTTCAGATTATTTGTTCTCAGCCAATATTACACACATCACAGCCGGGCTGCGGTGCCACGGTGCTGGAAGTCTGCAGCTCTCCGGTGCTGTTAGTGAAACGGGAGCTCCTCCTTTCTGTTCTCGCACAGCAACGTATCGCTCTCCTGAGTGCTTATAGCTGCTAAAAGATTTGTATTAATATCCTCACTGGTACTCTTTGATATAAACTGATTCATTTTGTGCGCTCGCCTCCACACACCCAACGCCTCGGAAGCACCACGCAGCATTGCTCTTGACAGCTTGACAAACTGACGTTCCCGCTCTCAATCACTCCCGCTCATCTGCCCTCCCGCTCTCCCCGATAGAACTGTATATCGTAACCAACGAGACTGTAATCAGCGCAGACCTAATCAAATCACTGCTCCGACAAGCAGCCGCGGCTGAAGGAACACATCTCACATCAAGAGGCAGCCTGCTTGTACAGCAGGATGTAGCGTAAGCAGCCACAGTGCAAAACGTCAGGAGAAGCAGGATTATTTTCAAAAAATGTCACCGAAAGCATAATAGCTTAGTAGAAGTGTGCTGTGTTTGTGTCTCATGTCAGCAGGTGTGATATGTAGCTGTGTGTGTCGGAGTGTGTGGTAATAAAAAAAAAAAGAAGACTACACAGAAAGCCAACACAACTGAAACTGGCGTGTGATTGGCAGAGTGTGCGAGCCATCGAGTTTGCTGTTAAAGTGTGTCTTTCGGATCCACACAAACAAATGCACATCTCCAAACCTCCTCGTTATTGGCAGTGAGAGGGCTGCCTGGGCACCGGGACAACTTTTGTGTGCTGGTGTGTGTCTCTGCCGTTCGTCTGCGCCTGTTTGTGTGCGGGAGTGGCGTGCGCCTGGCTCAGCGTCTCGTTCCAAGATTTGGTTAACCGAGTTGGCTCGCCCTATCACATAGCCACAGAGTGTGCAGTTGCTTCAGCCTCTGTTTCATTTAGTGGCACCCACGCTCTTATCCTTCTGCCACGAAAACACACACACACACACACACACACACACACACACACACACACACACACACACACACACACACACACACACACACACTAGTGCTTTTTTATCCACTGCAACAGACATATGAACACATGCACAGCTGAATGAGAGAGTGACAGAGTTAGAGGGTGAGAAAGAGAGAAAAAATAAGAAAGTACCAATTAGGCTCCTGAGACGAATCTGCCAACAGACATCAGGGGGTTGGAGGCGGAGAGTGTTTGTGTGTGTGTGTGTGTGTGTCTGCATGTATGTTAGATAAGGGGGTAAGGGGGGCGTTTGACTAGACCTGCTGTGTCTAACTTTATGTTATTCATTTTGTTTTGTACTTCCATAACCTGCTGAGGAAGCTGGCAATTATCAAGAGGTTGTATTTTTTTTAAAATATTTATTTGTTGACATTTTTGTGCTCAGAATCTCAAGTAAAACTGTGATTGTGTTTGTTGCTATGATCCAACACCTTCACAGCTCACCCCTCATCCCCTCAATCTGTTAATATAGGTATAAAGTACGACGCCCCCAAACGGCAAATGCACACCTTGTCTACCTGAGCATTTATCTCTGAGGACTTTTATTTTAGCGTGTTCACATTGTCAGCATCTCGATGCAAAGTGAATGACCCGACCCAGTTCTGCACACTGGCAGATGCGTTGTTTTGTCACTGGTTGGATGCAGGTCACTTGGGTGGATGTGTCTTTTACAGATATTTGCATGCAAACAGCTCGTGGCTGTGTGTAGGACTGACCAGCTCCAAGTGTGGACTGAGCGATTTGAATCTCAAACAAGCAGCAACTGATGAGTGCTTCCATGTTTATAGAGAACACGCTGACTGAAACAGATTACCAGGTAATCGACCTTTAACTTAGGCTGATGGTTGTGACTTATTTTGTTGTTCTTTGGATCTTGTCAGGTGCATCCTGACTGTATTGAACACCTGATGCCTGTCCACCTGTGATTGGCTCAATACAGACGCCTGTTAGGACCAGGTGTAAACAGGGATGTTCCAATGCCGGTATCAGGCCAATGCAAAGTTTGTATCCTCATAGTCATAATACATAGATACATAGAGCCGATACTATTTAACGTAGCACGATGCACGGCTCTCCTCCACCAGCAGCTAACCAGAGCTAACTCTGGAGCAGATGGACTGAATTGACTTGTTTTGTAGTCGTTGTAGTAGTAGTCGTTGTTATTTAGGCACGCTCCAAATCCTCACAGTCCTAACATCTGGTTCCATAAAGTTCCAGAAATCTTTCTGGAGTTGATCTAAGTTTTAGTTTGAACCCTGACCTTTAGGACTCTGTTTACAGTTAAGATTAGATTAAAAAAACAGATGAATGTGACTTTTTATCTTATAGTGAATCAACCAGCTGACGGATCCTGTCTTGTTGACCTGCTGCAAATGATCAAAGTTATTGTGTTAAAAAAAAAGGCAATAAATCTATGATTTAGGTCAGTGGCATTTATTAATAGTAAAGTAAGTAAGTACATTTTATTTATAGAGCACCTTTCACAGAAACAAACCACAAAGTGCTTAACAAAAACATCAAAATTAAAACATGATTAAAGACAAAGAACCAAAAACTCGTATCGGTACTCGGTATCTGAAAGTACTCAAATTTAAGTACTCATACTAGTACTCAGGTAGGAAAAATCTGGTATTGGAGCATCCCTAGGTGTAAACATAAACTGTGTACCCACATTAATAAATTGTCCCATTAACTCTTATGGCTGTTGTAAAAACGCTGTGCTCATAAATGTTTAATAATCCATCTATAAATAAATCTTCTTTTAAAAAGTTGGTTACGTTTTATAATGTAAAATATCACATAAAATCATTTCTAACAATTTATCAAACCAGATGTAAAATATATGCATTGGGTTGGATCATTAGTGATTCCCAACTTTTTAGTTTTGGTCCCATAAAATAAATCTGACCCTGAAAATCACTGGTTAAAGAATACAAGCTTAATTTGCTAATAAGCCATTTTACAAACAACCTTGTCAAGCATTATAATATAATACTAAAAACAGAACAACTGGACAGAAAATGTATGGGTTTCATGTGCCATAGGTCAGTATTTTTATTTTAAAGTTAATTTAATTTCTGTAGATTTTTTCAAGACTCCCCTAATTAGTGTTTCCATTCACCAGCTTTGGGTGCCTAAATAATGACCTCATCTTCAAAGTAACGGTCAAGGCTTTTATTTACATTTTTAGAATAACTTCTAAAAGACGAGTCTTTTGTTTTGCATAGAGACTTTAACGTCAGCAACCAGTAGTTAAGTCTAAATCTAGACAGTCTTAGAGACAGAAAAACTCTCGCTGCTGTGCCAAGTGAAGCCTCCTCTTCATGCTGTGAAACAAAAGGCTAGTTTGGCCAAATCAGGACTGACATCATTGGCAACAGCTGCAGGCTGCGTGCACTGTGTGTCTGCGCATGTGTGCAACTGTCGCTGTGTGTCTGCGGCTTTGTGTTTGTGTGTTTGTGTCTGTCAAGACGAGGTGACCTGATTGTTCAGCTGAGCAGTGAGGAAAGACCCAGCCTTGTGTCGTCAGAGCAGCACCATTAAAAAAAAAGCTCCAGAAATGGTCCATAATGCACCCCGGTTGGCAGCAGCCCCTCCCTCTCACTGTCTGTGTGTTTTGTTTATGTCTGATGCCTGCCTCCTACATCCTTACCATGTGCACACTTGCACACATGCATCCAGTGGCATGCTTAAAGCCAAAGGAGGTTTGAAAATGCAGAATGATGCACTGCTCCAGCCACCCAGCGTCCCGTAGGAACATCTTTTAGACTTATTGCTGCAAAGATGGTATCTCCACGAATATAATTCACTTTATCCAGCTAGCAGCTCAAAGCAGCTTCAGTTCTTGGTCCCAGTTAAAGGTGTGTGGCCTCATCATTTCCCCTCCAAGCATGACCACACATACACCAACACAAGCAGAAATGGCCTCCGACTCCCTGCGGCTTCACCTCAGTAGCCATGTGAAGAACCGTGTGTTTGTGAGTGAGGCCTAATAACCTTACTAGTCCCATCCCTCCCCTGCTGCTATGTCTTATTACTCCCTGCAACCTCCTTGTTTTGTCCAGAGGAAGGTAAAAAAGCACGATGGATTTCAAGCAGCACCTCAGAAGGCTGGAGGAGGGAATGAAGCTGGAGTGAAAGATGAGTGGTTTGGGTGAAGGAGGACACCGCCAGAGAAAGCACAGAATAGAGCAGAAGGTGGGGGGGCCAGCCGGAGTATTGACGTAGCTCAGATAAGTGAAGGATTAGTGGATCTACAATGAGCCTGGAGCTGCTGCTCCCCCGTTCAGCCAGTTGTGAAGTGGCTGCTCTTAATTAACTGCCAAAATTAAAAAGACATGCTAGCATACGTGCACACACAAGGACGGGCCATGCACACTTCACATCAACTCCATCCATGGATGTGCAGCACAGCTCGGTTTTTATATCTGACGCGAAAATGAGTCAGAATCTACCAAAAACTATAAAAACACGCAGACAAAAACAGAGCAAATAATTAATCATCTGTGTCTGATTTAGCCCTCACCTCAGTCTGCCTCACAAAATCTGTCAAAATCTTTTAAATCTGATAATAACCTACAAAAAGCCACACATACGCAAACAAAATCCATCACAAAATCTACAAGAAAAAATAAATCGGCCTGAACTCATGCTCCTCTACCTCTTTTAAACACCGATTATTGTTTTGTCTTCCTCTCCAGACACACACACTTCACACAGTACACAGTTTAACACCGGTATTAATAAAATACCTGCTTCAGTACAACAACAATGACTATAAAAACTGTGTAAATTAAATGTTTCTGTTGAATTGTGTGGTCATTTATGAAAACTAGAAAGATTTTCTGATTGTGTGTTTAAGTGTGATACTTTCTGTGAGTTCACACACATTAGTGAGGGTCAAGTGTGTGTTTTTAGGATCGAACTCAGAGGCTCAGATTTCAGTGACCTGTCCTGTCTTGTGTTCCTCACAGGTTAAAGGTCACTCTGTTGGACTGGGTCCACTCACAGAGTTCTTTCCCATACAGCTTTACCAAATGTTGTAAATAACAGGAAGGTGGACAAAACTAGTTATTACTAACCCATTAATTTAGATTAAACTACCAGTTAATGATTAAATGATGATTTTGGGGGTGTTTTCTCAATTAATAAACTAAATGTTGTTTAGAGCATCGTGACTTTTTCAAAACACAAAATTACTGAAGAAAAGCTGCAAATCTTGAAATGGGATATTTATGGCCATCATTTTTATTATTTTAGAATAAATCAGAATGTTTCTGATTTACTTTCTGTTGATTTTACTTCAGAAATTACAGTTAATTTTAGCCCTAAATGCCATAATATAGTACTATACTAGATGTATTTAACCTACCACTTCTTTCTGGTCACATTTGTAGAAGTTTTTTATCAGAAGCTTTTCTCTGAAAACACACAGACTGAATTTGCTATTAGAGGTTTGGTGTATTTGTAGAAAATAATTCGTTTATTCCAATCTACAGCTTATTTCTATTTTCTATCTTATCCAGGCTGATTTAAATTTTCTCCTCTTCATTTTAAACTTTGCATCTTTCAGTGTATCTTTTACCTTCATATGTCTTATTGTTTCTTTGTGCACCACTCCATGTCGGTTCCAATCTCAGACTAAAATCTTCAAATGTCAGAACGGTTGAATTTTATGGAAACAAGCTGGTTGAAGGAACAACTCAGTGAGTTTTGTGCAGTTTGCATCCAGTTCTGACATTTCCAGCTTGATGTGCTCATTAAAATGTCTTGTTTGGTCATTGTGTAAACACTTTATTGATGGTAATTTAGGAGGTTTTAGAGGTTTGTCAGGTCTTTAAGATCATTTTTAATCAGATCTAAATAAGTGCATTTTAATCCACAGCAGAAATCTGATTTTTGGACCAATTTAACCCAAACAAGATCTACTTAGAAATAGGTAACTATAAGTCAATTAGACCGATGAAATACACTGATCTTTTTGCAGTATGTCTGCATGTTTACACCTTTATATGAAATCCCATGAAAGCTTTAACATCTGGTGACATGTGCTGCTGTTTTATGATGCAAGCTGTCACTTACCTGGTCAGGTAGACCTCTTTTATAAGAACCCAGTCACTAGATAGGGGATTGTTTCTGCCACATCTTCATCTTCTCAGTGCAGAATGAGAGCTTAACATATTTGGGGATTAGAGGAACTCCATGGTCTTCATTGGAAAGAACTGGAATTTTAATGGAATATTTTACATGTAATTCACATAAGTAGCATAATCAAATATTGTTGTATTTAAAACGAGGTCAATAGTCTAAATGTTGCTGTGCGTACTTAAAAAATACAGTTTTTTGCATTAAAAGGATGCATTTAGCTGGATTTCCATATATTTTATAGCTCTTCCTCCAGGCTACATCCATCTAATGGATTATTTTTCTGTTTTTAAACCTTTCTTTTCCTGTTTCTGTCAAGTTGTCTTTCTGCACTGACAGCTTGACAGCTGTTTTTCTTATTTTCTTTCATCTAAATAACAAGGGCCTCATGAAAAGTTAGAGCACCTACGAGATTGAACTTTATACCGTTTAGATGATTAAACGTTTGATTTTAAGCTGTCATATTTTGACGTGTAGAAATATTGAAATATGCAGCGTTTGAGTTGAAGCGGCGCGTTTTGTTTTTTTCTGTTTCATTAAACATTAAGATGAGCTGATTTGTCACGCTGACCGTCTAATGGCCACTTGTCCGGTTGAAGCTGTGTTTTTGATCAAAGCCGACTGATTCTCTCCCATCCATGACTCCAAACAGGATAACCTTCCAAATGCTTTTATTTGTTCTTCCATTTCAGATTTGCAGCCATTACTATTCAACATGAAATTCATTTAGCTGCTGCTGCTGTCCACTTATCGTTGTGTGTATGTGGTCAACGGAGCCTCGTTTAATGAGGGAGGTCCGTATTGCCCCCCGGCACAGTGGCTCATGGAAATGAGTGTTTGATTTGCCGGCTGCTTGATAAAGGATTTAATGCTGCAACGTGCTCCCACCCTCTCACGCTAAAAGAAATCACCTTATTCGATCCATTTGTTCATTCTGCCTCGGTGCAGCGCCGTGCTGGAGGAGTGGCGGTATGTGCCTCCATTCATGCATGTTTGTGAATGTGTTGGCAGGTAATAAGGCAGCTGTGATTACCTGATGGACCTTATGTCCGCTCGCTGCCTTCAGTGTGCGCATGTGTTGTGTATGCATTGTCCAGAGTGGTGTGTAACCACCCCGGCGCTCTCTGCTCTCGGTATCGACCAGACTCTGGAATGGAGAAAACGCCTGCCCAGCACACAAAATCAATGGCTGCTGTTTTCTTCCCTCCAATGGCCTCCTGTTATCTGCAATGAATACAAAGCACAGATTGTAGCACACAAGACACTCACCTCATTTCTGTGCCTCCTTACTCGTTCACCACACCGATAGAAGGTCACTTATGAACCCACAGGATCACTAGTCGGTTACTGGTAGAGAAACGGCTCTCGAGTTGTGTGTTTTCATGTCATCGTCTGTCACTTAACAATCCTCAAGCGAGACCTACACTGCTGCAGCTTTCACTGGACAGCCAAGTTTATTATTCCTTCTACTATATAAGCTCTCCTCTCTGAGCACATCATACAAGGCAGCCAAGAGTGCGACTTAAACATCATCTGTCTTCCATTGTGTTGAGTAGCATTAGCAAAGTGGCAAGCAAGTGTTTATTTAGCCAGTTCACTTGATTTCAGACACCGGGGGGATAAGATCAAAGCTTTCTGTTCATTTTTTTTCTCCAACTGTCCCAAACTCTGTCTTTCTCGCTGTGCGTGTCCCCCATCAGGGATTATAGGTGGCGTAGGGAGGAGGAGGAGGAGGAGGAGGCGAGGTGGCAGATTAGTGCTGGCCGTCCAGCAGGTCCGTCTGTCGGCTGTCAGAAAATAGAATTCATTTGTGTGATCCAGATGCTTATGCTCAGCTCTGTGTGTGTGTGTGTTGCTCAGTCAGAGGAGAGGATTGGCCGTTGGGTTGGGGGCGGGGGTGTTTGACGGCGGAGGGTGGAGGTGCAGGCAAGCTCACATCCGCTATGCAGCTTTTGTCCTCAGATCAAAGAAAACAGCCATGACCTGATGACAGCGTTCACTGTTTAACCACCGCGACAGGGTACAGTATAAACAGAAACATGAACTGACAGATGTACACAGGAAAGAGGCCCCACCCACCCCATATATGGTCCCGGGAAGCCATTTATTTATTTTTATTATATAACCAGCTTTAAATAAGTGCCATGTGTTTGTTCTTAAGAGTTCCTTAAATCAACTTTCTAGGAAAATCTTCAAAACAAAATGCGTTTCTTTTAGGCTTTTGTTGTAGTCAGTTTGCTGATTGGCTGAAACTCGTTTAATTAGAAGCATATAAAGCTGGCAAATTATTTTAATAGGACCATTCCTTTACTTGTCCTGATACATGTTTCTGATATAATATTCTGACTGTATTTAAGGTATAATCATTGTTCTCCTTGTGGAGAAACGACAGGCTCTGCTGGCTGTATTAGGGTTACACCTCGGGGGAGTTGGGGGAGCTAATGTGGCTGGCTGGCTTCTTCATTGATGAATGGACCCATACTGGAGATCTCGTGGAGGGCTTCAGAGCAGGATACAGAGGGAGGTCTGCAGGGTCCCAGAAGGAAGTAGTGTAGGAGTCAGAGAAGGGGACCTGCCATTAATCAAACTCCTTCCACCTGCCATCGCTCCTCTCTGTCCCCCCGTCCGTTCTTTATCCATCCTGCTACCTGTTTTTGAATTCATCCCTGTTAGCTGCCTTTATGAAGTGAACTCCCTCCAAAGCATCACTTTAAAATATATTTAGAGTTTGTAGTTCATGCAGTGTGACTTTTATAAATAAAAGGTAGAAATAAACTAATGTCGAGGTTAAACTTGACTTGTTTTTTCTTAATTGACTTAAACTCGTGCACTTGTGCTCTCTGCACACTAGCTTCTTAACTTCCTGCTCGCAGAGCCCTCTAACACCCGCCTGAGACTCCTGTAATGTGAGCCGTTGCTCGTTTAGTCTCTTTGAGGTCAGTAAGAACATTACGAGGGGCTTTGGTAGATCAGAAGTCTTAGTAACTGCTTGTCCGTGGTTTATTTGTGAACTGTTCTTTCTCACAATGTCTGGATCGACGGGGGCTGAGATCTCTGAGGTATCGCCCGACAAACTGGGAACTTTTATAGGAGTGGTGATGATTTAGCCTCCCATTGTTTTTTTTTTTTAATATAAATTCTGCTGCCCACATTAGCAGGAATTAAAATAACCCAAAGTTCTAAATTTAAACTTATAAATTATTAAATATGTTTTTTCTGTGACTTTTCACAATAAACCCTTAAATATGAGTCTTTTTCTAAATATTTAAACATCTCAACTTTGGAAAAACACAAACAAATTGTAAAAATTAGAATGCAGAATATTTGTTGAAGTAATCAAAATCAGTCGTTGTGTCTGATAGTTGCGTTTTACTCTTTAAATTTGCTCTCGCAGCTCTTAAATAGGAGCTAGTTTTGTTGATCTGTTTTTAATTGGATCCTTTATAGAGCCCCTGATTCAAACAGAGTTAATTGTTGCCTGATTCTGCAGGAAATGTGACAAAATGTGGAAAATGCAAGTAAATACATCTTAGAGTGGAGGTTATTGAAATCAATCAGTCTCAGAGTTTTCTAATTCTGTCAGTCAAGTTAGAGTTTTGTCATGAAAAATCCAAAAATAATGTCTTAATATGAACAAAATGACATTTTATGACATAGTAATCCTTCTTTCTTTATTCACCATTTCTTTTCTATGTATAAAATGAGCAACAATGAACTCATTTGTTGCACATTGAGCTAACAGGAGACCAGACATTCCACCCAGTGCCTTTAATGGTTGATGATAAAATCCTCCTGTGGTGGTTTCAGCACCTCAGCCCCTCCCTCTCCTCACCTCTCTGTCCCTGTTGTTGTCTTCACCTGGGATCATCAGTAAACACCACTGGATTTGATGGAGTTCAGGGTTTTGATCTGTTGGGATTTATATGGGTGCCTTCACATGCTGCTGTGCTCTGCAGGTGGCACTGGACAATAGAGCTACGGCAAAGAAGCTCCATCAAATATGGATGCATTTAGGAGGAAAATACACTAGAACACTTCAGAGCCTGCATACTCATCAAAACATTCCTGTTATTGTATACATATGGAAGTACATGTCTGAAAACCCCCAACATGCATCAGTGGCGGTGTACTCTGGTGATCAAACATGTGTAGTTGTGCATCCCAGCGGGCAAGTAAACAGTGTGAGCAAAGAAGGTGATGTGAAGATTGTTCTGTAGATGATTATTAGAAATGTTTAAACATGTGAAAACACACACAGCAGCCAATCATCACCTCAGAACAGCAGAGAAGTGATGAATGACCTGACCTCCCAAACACAGAAACAGCTAAAGGCTTCTTCTGCAGAAAGCTGAAACCAGCTGTGTTATTCACACTCAAAAATCAAAACATTCATTAACATTTTTCTTCATCTGTTGATCATTTGAGTGTATGTTTCTAGTAAAAATGCCAAATATTTGTCTGGGTGGAGAGAATTAGCAGATTTTTCTTAAATTTTTTTTTCAAATTGAAAATTATGGTGCTAAAAAAATTTAATTGTAAATATTAACATATTACAAGTAAAAAAAAAAAAGACTAACAAGAGTATTTCTGTGTTAATTGAGAATCAAAGATTATTTCTTTTACAACAAATTACCTATATTCCCACGTTTTTTTCCAGAAAAAGTCAGATAGCACCATCTAGTCCAGTGTTTATCTAAGTCAATGTTAAATAGTTGCATAATGTTAGTTGGATAAAAAATGTTCTTATCATTTTCTTTTTTCCAAATAATTTTTAATGTAATTATTAATTTTAGATTTGGTTCAATTTTGTGCTGCACTGTTTGAGCCTAAAAATGAAGCAAAATAAGTAAAACTCTTTTGAACAGCCCCTTATAGGGTTCCTTAGTTTTGCATGTAGTTGTGTTCTTCAGTGGTTCACAGACTTTTAGCTTCTGACCCAGAAAATGACAACAGCGATGACTTGCAACCACAAATATCTCCAGTTGAACATTGCTAAAAATCCAAGCAAAGAAGGACCTAATAAAAACACGAACAGCTTAAAACATTTGAGACTTAATCGATTTTTAGGATAATCTATTGTTTAATTGACCCATAATGGGGTCCTGACCTTGACTTTGGGAACCACTGGTCTACTTACTTATAACTGATTTGCACAACCATATTGTTTGGGGTTGGAGTTTTATAAAAGGAATTTCTATTAAAGGCACACCATGTAACTTTCTCATATTTTTAAATCTTTTTCTTAAGCCAGTATGTGCTAATATGACTCTTTACAGGGTTAATGAAAAGTCACTCAGCCTCTGCAGCTTTTGTCCAGAATACCACGTTTGAAACTTCTGAGTCTCTGGTCCGGTGCCCTGAAGTCTTACAAAGTCACGTATCTCGTGAGGGTTAGGCTAACCCAATGTGGCTAGCTGTTATGCTAGCTCTGGAGTGTTTTTAGCTCATGATTCCTGATTTTTAAAAATCTCTCCCTGCTTGAACACAGCTGATTTCTTTGAATGAGTGATGAACCGCTCCAGTAGAAAGCAGTGAAGGCTGAGGAGACATTTCAACAGGTAGATTTAGGTGTTTCTGAACAAACACCATGCGTTTTTACTACAGTGATTTAAAACGAACACTAGGGGGTGCTAAGACCAAGCCACAACTGCATAGTATGCCTTTAATGCCTACAACAGTTAAAACATAATTAAAACACTGCATGACAAATTGAGGTTTCAAACAGAAGCAAAACATAATTCTGAGTTAAAAAAAATGAATAAATTCAATAATAAATAAAGTGGGCTGATTGATGTTCCATATAGATAATCATCAGTGTACTTTGCTGTGGTGCTTCATCTTAATTGGGCAAAAAACTTGCCAAGGTCAGGAGCCCAATTTGATTTGATGTGCTCTGTGGCTGAGGAAAGCCCTCCTTCCTTCCTGATGGTGTTGTTAAAATCAGACTGACTTCATTAATAGTCTGATCTGGATGTAATTAGGACTGAGCAGAGGGCGGTCTGCTGGAAGGGAGAAAAACAAGAAACAGAGGAGTTTCTCTCCCTTTTTATCTCTCCATCACCTGTGTTGACTAGACCGAAAGGGAAAACCTGAGACGGAATGAGGTAAAAGTCAAGGGAGTGGGACTTTTATGAAGCTTAACCCTCCCTGTTTTTTTCATTTTTTCCTGCAAGGGCTTTTCAAGAGAAAACATGACCAAAGCTGGTAAACACTGCGTGAGAAGTTTTGGCTCAGTTCTCAGTGATTAGTGTGCTTGTCTGCCTTTTGTTTTCTCTGTGTGGATTATCTGAAATGCCCCCACGTAACAGTTTTTTTTTTCTTTCTGTCCATGTGTTTACGCGGCACTGGGTGGAAAACATAAATTGGAGACAGAGCGTTCCTCGTCTGAGCAGCTTGGAATAGGGTTTGGACTCGGAAAGCTGGCTTTCCTCTCAGGAAGTGTTGTTCCTCACCGCTCTCCATAAACACTGGAAAAGAGACCCAAAGAAAATGTCCCAGACTCACTATTTCCACTGTAAACATACTGACATACACATATTATACAGCTCCCCCTCTCTGGTTCTCTCATATGTTTCTCCTCTGTCTGGGATGGAAGGCTCTATATTTATAAAAGCATGCCAGATGGTAAGATCAAGAAAACCATCAGCGTTTGCTTTTAAGTGATTTAAAATTATATATATTTTGCTATTTTATTGCACCTTTTATTTGGACATAAAGAACAACTTTTGATATTCTGAAGAGAGTCTTTTGTTTCTTAAGCTCTAAAATAAGAAAATGTTTAAATTTTCTGTTTTCATCAAACCTCTGGATGAAAACAGAGTGTTTGAGCTAAATTACCTCTCGTAGGTAGCAGCGTAAATGTTACCCAGTTCTAACAAGTGGTTGCAGCTTCTGTTGCACACGCTGCTCCAGTTAATAAATCCACAAGTGAAAGGTGGGAAGATCTTTCCATCGGTTTCAGTCGTCATGGCATTTCTTCCTACACTGGAGCATTATTCTGTGTAAATATTATCACTGTGTCCCCCCAAAAAACCAGAAGAAGAGACTAGAAGTGTGTTTGATTTATTATTGTCACAGCCTGGATGTGACAACAGGGAGCGGGGCGATGTAATATATCTCAGACAGGTTCTCTAGTGTAAAGGTTATTGGAGTTTCTTTTGTCAGTAAATTCCTAGAGCTACACGTGAAACCTTTGTTTAACTTCAAGATTACAGTAAATTTGCAGTATTTGATGTGCTGTAGTACAAAAGTAACTAAACGGTAACTTTTGGCGCTAATCTCCCAGCTGTGGTGAAATGAGCCGGCGCTTAGCATCCTTACCTTTGTGTGCACCCGCCTGCAGAGCCTCAGAGTGAAGGAGCGTGAGGGAGGCAGAGGTTAGAAACCCCTTTTTTATTACATTTCCTCTGCAGAAAGAGGAGGCAAGATGGACACTCCGTATCTCCCCGCCGCACTAGAAAACTCATCTAAATGGAAAACACATTGTCTTCATTATTTTGCGAGAGCTGAAAGAACGGGGTTGTCATGGTAACAGCCATCTGAGTGAGCTCAAGCGGGCGGCCAAGGGGTTGGTTTTAGGGCCAGAGGAATGGAGAGGGAAAAAAGGAGGAGGAGAGAGAGTGAAGGAGGGAGGGAAGAGGGAGACAGAAGAGGAGGGGTAGTCTGGTGAGAAGAGATGAAGAGGGTGGAGATGAAGGGAAGACAATAAAGATGGAGGGCTAAAATAGGAAATTGTGGGGTGAAAGAGAGGGTGTGATGGAGAGAGGATGAGAAGAAGTGTAGAATTGTTCTTTTTTTTTTCCTCCACCAGAGCCAGACAAATGGCCTGTTAGTGGCTCTTAGAGCAGTTCAGAGGCCCTTATTAATTTCAAGGGGCAGCAAGATGGTAGATTTAACATCTCAGGGAATCTCCTCCAGCTGCAGCCTCACTGGATCCTGCTCCTGTCTGTTTGTCTGCAAATTCATCACAGAGCATATTGATGTTCAAGCATGGAAGAGCTGTCTTTGTCCACTCAGCTAACATTAGACAAGTGGGTAGTTTTGGTAAACACAACGAGGGGGGGTGCAGCTTTAGCCCCAGTGGTGATCGACAGGCTGCCCGCTGCCGTCTTTATTAGCTGCTTGCTCCCTGGCAGCTCAACGCCAACACTCCTAATCAAATATTTACCCCTTTCTGAATCCACAATGTGTATCGAGGGCGCAGCAAATAACACCAAGTGCCAAGGCAGTTTCTAATCCAGTCCGGTCTTCGTTGACTTCATTCTCCACGTTTTCAGAACGCCGGTGGATCCTCTGCACTGCTGTCAGTTTAACATCAACTGGGATTACGGTTGTTGCCACAGAGAAAGAAGTAGATGACTGTTTATTTAAGTGGCTTCCTTCGTTTCTGCTGTATTGCCAGTGGCGTTGATTTGACTGAGGCTTGACACAACATCATTACGGCAGCCATCAGGCGATTAAGAAAATGAAAGTAATTGCTTAAGTCTGCATCGTGTAAATATTTCCCCTGGAGTGTTTGGCAAAGCTTTAGCATCCATTAGGATTTGACATCCAACCTTGTGTGTCATTATCATCATTGTTTGTGGTTTAAAATAAACCCAGAAACTGAAAGTACTGTCTGGTCTGATTTATTTTCTGCAGTTCAAACCATCGGAGTTGGTTATCTGCGGCGCGCTGCATGGTCAGTTCTGTGTTGATGTTGCAGCCTGCAGCTAAATAAGGTGAAGTGTTTTCTTCAGAACATCCAGATCCATTGAAGTTAAACCAATCAAAAAGCTGTCAGAACTTCACAGGATCTTTCAGGGATTTGGACGATTTTTACTCGTAAACATTTCACTCCAGATGTGCATTCATGGTCAAGGAAACGCTGGCTTTTGATTGACCAGCACTTAGGGTACGAGACGACCGGCTGCTGTGTTCTGACCGGCCAGCTGTGTGGCCGCCCGTAGGTCTTAGTGATTCATGTCACACTGTAATTGGTTTACCTGCTCCCTGTGTGTCTGCGCTCTGAGAGGACCAAAACAAATTACCCAAGGATGACCTCTCACCATCTCCCTCCTGCTCTGCAACCATTCCCTCCTCCTATCTCCCCCTGCTCGCCTCACCCCCGCCTCCCGCTACATGTAATGCGTTGCGTGACTGTCATTTCTTCCCCTCTCCTCCCATCCATTTGTCTCTCGTCTTCCTTCCTGCACACCTTAAATCTCTCAAGCTGAGCCACAGTAGAACGATATTAAGTGGTAAAGCATACCGGAGCACAGTCGCACACATTAGAGCCTCCTGAGGTTCCTGAATGTGTTCGTCTGTGTCTGCCTGCTAAGTCAAACACTGCTGTGACACGTTACGCACACATGAATGCATAAAGATAAGCTGATAAAATGGACTTGAGATCACAAATAAACACTTACACACTGCTGGAGTGCTTTGTGGAGTGTTTTGTAAAAGCTGCAGTGAGACACATTAGCCTTTCAGTGCTGTTTTTTTGCGCTGGCTGTGCCAGATAAAGCCGGTGTGGATTGTTCCTTCAGTGAATAAATCTGGTGCTCTGTGTACACCATTAGGCTGTTTTCTTTTCACAGCGAGCAGATGTTTTGTCTTCTTTGCCGCTCATACTCTTACTCTCACACAGTGGTGAACAAAAACTCTACGGAGCGAGATGAATGAGTGCAGCATTCTCCCGTGTACCTGTGTAGGAAGGTCTCTCAAAGGTTTATTTTGCTGTTTCTGTTAAAAAGTCCTCCCTCAATGGATTTCACACGGCGTGCGCGAAGCTTGAGATCGTGATTTGTTTGTGTTTGTTGCATTGCTGGTTACACAGCCTGCTCTTGTATGGGAGAACCTGGTGCATGAACTATCACACATCAGTCTTGTTAGAGATTTTACTCTTAGAACCCCAAGATCTAAGGAACAGAATCAGACCAGACAGTTAGTTTAAGTTTTTTGAGCATTGTGGATGAGAGACCACCCGTCTGCTGGTTAGGCATCGGAGTGGAACTCTGAGGGATCTTTTCTCAGCTCAGTATTTATTAGAATACAGGTTGCACAACATCACATGATTGCATTCATGACAAAAAGATAAGAATCTGCTGCTGTTGGTTTATTACTGTTCACAGGTAGCTAACTAATAACTTTTTCCGTTGATGTTGCTGATTCAAAACAAAGTTCTGCTGATTCCTCACAAGAATGGAATGTGTTTTGATTGTTCAAAACCTTTGGTCCGTGCATCGAAAGCTGATGCTGAAAATTAAAAGGTTACAAGCAGGATACATTTGTAAGCAGACATGAATCATAATAATTAAAAACTCCTTCAAGTCTGGCTGTGGTGTCCTTGAACAAGTCACTTATTCTGAAAAGCTTTAGGTCTTGAAAATAGTCAGTAAGGTTTGAGTATTTTCTTCAGATAAACATTTGAAATTCTAAAGTTGGTTTATCACTTTTTGTGGAGAGATAACTAATCATAACACAACATATACAAAGTTGCCAGTTTGCAACAGCCTCAAAAATGCTGAATTTGAGCTAATTTTGCTTGTGTTTGTTGGTCTTTTAGTTTTTTTTTACTGTAGAAAGACAAGTTATTGGGGATAGGGATACAGACTACTAATAAATGCTACAACACAGTTTTCCAGGGGTTTGGTACAACAGGAAAAAAGATATTAAATGCCAAATGCTCATTTTGCTTCCTTTTATTTAAACTTATACTAATTTTTTCAGTAGGAGAGTTGGAAAATCAAGCGCCCCTTGCTAGCTTAGGGGTCTACAGTAACAGGTCAAGTACAGCAAGGTCAGATTTGGAGGCTGGTATCTTCACTATAAAATAAAACATCACATTATTTAGTATATTTCATCTGATCTGAACTGTAAACAGTCCTACTGGTCGTGAGTCAAACTGAAGGTTTGATCAACTCGATTTCTCTCTCTCTCTCTCTCTCTCTCTCTCTCTCTCTCTCTCTCTCTCTCTCTCTCTTTCTCTCTCTCTCTCTCTCTCTCTCTCTCTCTCTCTCTCAGGTTAGAAAATATGACAAAAATAAATAATAAATCAGAAGGGGTTCAGCTAATTTGATCTGGATTTAATGCAAAACAAAAAGTAAATCAGAACTGAATAACATAACCCAATATTAAATACTAAATAAATAAAACCCTTCTCAGTTAGGTGTGAATAAATACACATTTCCTGCCCTAGACACTTTAACTATGCCTGATTGTATGATATAACAGCTTTCCATACCTGCAGCATGTTGCTTCGTGCTGTGGATCAAATATTTCCTCTGTTTAAACCCAAAATATTTAGTATCTAATGTTATTCTGAAGCAGCTGTTCATACTGTTTGATGTAGAGAGCTTTCAGTGTTTTACATTTTATGCAGGTTGTTAGCAAAAGCAGCTAAATTAAATGTGCTACCACATCAGGAGCGAAGAACAGCTGTGACCAACAGATTTGTTGTGTGTAATTTACCCGAGCTAAGCGTCGGTTCAGTGAAGGTTTGGACAGTATGACGACGTACTGCTACTTACTGCAGCGTTAGCTCAAGCTACAACCCAACTGAGAGGCAACGTCACACTACGTAAAGCTAAGAAGACTTTTACCAGTACGAGTCCACAGAAGCACAATCCTGGTATTGGTGCATCCTGTTTTTTATATGGAAAGTTATTAAGACTAATGGGTGCATCTGTCATCTTTTTACCAATTTTTCCTTGCTGTTTTTTAATCTTTACATTAAAAACACAAAGCATCCCAAAGTAACTTTGAACCTATCAACATTTGACCTTATCAGTGGCGTCACTCCTGATAGTTGACTGATTTCTCTGAACTGTTGCGTCGCCTCCTACCAGATCAGCTGATCTGAACATGATTTAGAGCTGAAGAAGTCTAGAAAACGTAGTTCTGACTAACACAGACAGCAGAGTTGAGTGCATTCAATGTATTTGGTTTATGCATGTGATGCTGGAGCGTCGTATTCCAAGAGAGAAAACAACTTTAGTCACTTACTGGGGTTGTACAAGTGCGGAAAATCCTTGGGAATAGTTTAAACATGGTTTAAAAAGTGCTTGAATTTTGGTCATGGAACTAAAATTGTAATTCTTACTTTAATTCATGAAAAAACGAACAAAAAAAATGCAAAAACAAACCTAGAAGCTGCATTTATCAAAAATAAATAATACACCCATATTACTTAAATTTAATGTATAATTGATTGAAATAGAAGTAATAGATTTAAAATATACTTTTAAGAAGTGACCCATTTAAAAACTTTATATTTCTCACCTTTCTTTAGTTACAGTAATATCTCAAACCAAACTGAGAATCCAGCTGCAGTCAGGCGTTTACAGTCACTCATCTTAGGCCTAAATGTATTAAATTTGAGACATTTTTGATTATTGAGTTTTATTATAACAACATACAACTTTTATCACTTTTAAAAAACAACGTCTTAAAGACTTGGAATGAATTTAGCATTTTTTAAACTTTGATCCAGGACATTTAGGACAATCGAGGTCCATCTCATCACCAAATATTTAGCTAACATGCAGTTTGCAATTTATTTAAATGCTTCTATATACTGATACGTACTGCAGTGACAATAACACTTCAATATATTCTGCATCACATACTGTATATACACAATATTAGGACTATTTAAGGTGCCGAAAGGTTTTTTTCTTTTAAACGTATTTATTTTGAGTTTAAGGAAATCCTAAGACTGATACATTTACCTTTAATTGGATGATTGTAACTAATATTTTGTACTGTATATTCTGTTAAATGAATACATGTGTATTGACAGCTGACCAGTCTCCGTTGGGTTTCAGATCTTTTAATATTCTTCACAAATGGTGATTATTAAAAGACCCTTTCTCCTGCTCACGCTCCAACTAACAGATCAAATCTGCCTCTAATCACTTATAAACATTTCAAGTTGTTCAGTTGACAGGTAACTGTCCAAACTGTTGTTGAACTGTCTGATTTAATGATGACTTTTAAAAAATATTTAGACATTTTCCTCACTTGTCAAGCCATAACACATCCAACGACTCTATCCATGTCATTTAATTGCTGCTGTGCTGTTGATTAGTTTGTGATGATTGAAGGAGGAAGGTCATGATTGTTTTTCATCGCACACTCAATTTTTTTGAAAATAGTCTTTGCGCAGCTGTCTAATAACCTTTTAGCTGCCTGCCTTTGAAGCGGTGGCATGTTTTTGTGTGTTATTTCACACTGTTTTCAGCGTGATTTTTAATTGGAAGTGAGTAAAAGCGGTCCTTTTATGGTTAATTGGATTTGTCCAATAAAAGATCAGTGGGAGGAAAAAGAGGAGCTGCTGCGCCGCAGAAGGTTCGCTTCCACCGAGTGCAAAGAGGTCGTACTGGTTGCCTTAGTTTTATTCTTTTTTTAAGGAATGTGCTTTTAGTGTCAAAGACAAGGAGAGTAGAGGGCAGACTGGCACAGATATATTTTTGCTCTCCCTAATGACACAATACCATTTCATGGCTTAGTGGGCAGATTGAATCACACTCTGTCTTTGTAAGTCTCACACTCTGCCCCTGTCTCTCTGTTTCTCTTTGCTGCACACACTCCATCTCTCTGTCCTCTCCCAGAGTATCACGTGCACGCTCATACGCCACCGTACGTCAGTGTGTTACTTTCGCCCCTGGTGGATGTTGTTTAATTGCATGTGGGTCAGCAGTTTGTCAGTGCTGAAACCGAAGGACATGGAATTTGTCAGTTTACCCGTTCGACAGCCACAGGGGGCGGTGTGTGAGCTAACAGCTCTGCTGGAGTCAGGCCCATAAGGTTAGCTTTACACAAGCCTGTCAGACTGCCCTGTCAATCACGCTCCTCTCCTCTGATATACTGTCACCTCTCCTCAACATGCGCTCAAAGTGGATAAGACTGATGAGATTCCACTTAATAAACCATATGAGGTAGACGGAGACGCCTCGGCATGTTGGGCTGTCATCTGCAGACCTGCTTCAGTGATAAAGGATGCACGCACCAGCCCAGCATTCTCACATGACACACACCGTGTTTTCTTGCATCACGAGTGATAGAAATCGTGCCTTTCATGGCAGCGGAAAATCGTATGTGGCAGTCAGGACATACAATCTTCCCCAGCTGGTATTTATAGTCCTCAGCAACTGGAACGTTCTGCAGAAGAAGGAGTTCATTCATTCATCATGTGATGCTCAGGCTTTATTTTGCTCATGGATGACCTGATTTTGTATCTCTTAGTTCACACGAGGCAGTTAAAGCAAAAACACGGTCACCTGCATGAGACCACAGACAAACCACAACTATGTTGTTTTATAAGAAATACAAACTCAAGGTACTCTGAAAATAATCTTTTATTTTTGCACCCAATACATTTTTTTCTGTAAAAGAATATTTATGAAAAAAGCCAGCTTAAATTCCTTTTCCTAGGTCCAAATATTCAAATTTAAAGGCATCATCCTAGATCATGACATTTATTTCTGTTCAGCTGTTGCTCATGAGGAAGAGCGGTCTTCAGCAGTCGGACCGTGTGTCATTTGATGAATGGAAGATGTAGTTTAAAAGCAGTCTGAGTGGTCAAAAAGACTAAAGTGTAGGATGTGATGACGCCTAAAAGCAAAGTGAATCAAACAAATATCTTCAGGAGAAACTTGGGTTGCAAAAAAAGTCTTTAAAAACCTTTTTTTCCTACTTTCTTTGCTTTTCAATAAAAGAAAAACTGAAGAATCTTTAAAAAACAGTAACTGTTGTTTTTAACGCAGCAGTACTCCAGTTTAAACTAATAATTTATGGATTGTAACATAATCTGTAGTTGCAACATCTTGGGTGTGAATTCCTCGTGACATCATCATTTCCAGCGACACCGCCCTGATAAAGTAAAAAAAAAAAAGACATTAAATTTTCCAAATGATCTGAATCAGATGAGCCCTTCTCCTGTTGCTTTTCTCGATCTCACACATCGAGCGGTGAAATAATCGTCCGCTCCCGCGGGGAGGATCTCGTGGCGCATACCTTAAATACTGCACAGCCAAAGCTCCATATTTATAGACGGCAACAGAACGGCTCACGTATCCTCACATCACAGCTGTTTGCATTGCAGTGTTGGGTGTCACATAGCTGCCTGGTGCTCCTGTGGTTGTCACATTAAAACACAAGATAAACAAACGCCACTATTTAGGTTTCTCTCTTCTTTTTTTTTTCTCCCTCCAACCCCTGGGACGAGTCATTTCACATTTTTATTGAGGCTGGTGGTTGTGATTGTGTGCAGAGGGTTGAGTTTTATAAAGCCCAGAGGGAGCAATATGACTAATAGTTGGCTTTGCTGTGAGGGAAAAGAAGAGCAGCACAGATTAGTGGAGGAGAGGATTAACAGAGTCTAGAAAATAAGTGGAAATATAGCACAGAGACAAAGATATGATGTTAAAAGTAGGTTTGAAGGCCATGAAGTTCTGTTAGCTTTGGACGGAGGGGAGTGGAGAGAGAAAGGTGAAAACGAGAGCACCTGGTCGTAAGAGTTTACTAATAGAGATAATGGTGTGAGAGATGGCTGGTGGCTTTTTGCAGACATACTTAGAGCACTGAATGTGGGAGGGAAAGAGAGAGAGGCCAGCACAGCTGAGTGGTGTTGATTGGCCTGTTTGAAAACACATGAACTGCAGACGGTGAGGGAGAGCAGCCCTGCGCGCTGGGATAAAGTGTCGCTCTGTGCCGTGCCACGCTGCAGCCCAAACCACATTAGAGCAAATGAATCCATTCCACCTTCTGTTATGGCAGCTCCCACTCGGGGCCCTGGGAAGGAGGAGGAGGAGGAGGGGAGTAAAAAGGAGGGGAGGAAGAGTGGCAGGAGGGTTGAGATGTGACGGATGAGGAGAGGAAAATGATAGAACAGAAAATGGAAGGTGGTGTAAGAGAAGTCGCATGCTGGGTGGCTCTAATGATGTCTGAGGGCTATAGAAGAGGAGAGCAAAAAGCACATATAGCAGCGCTGAGAGGGGGGGAGAAAATCACTGGTCATATGATGGGATGTTGAGCAGAAAAGATTCTCCAATGTGTCCATGAAGCTGGAGCATTAGTTCCTCTCATCTTCTTAATGAAGTTGATCTCTGGCCACAACTTCTCTGCAATGGCTTTTTCATATTGTTCAGCAGTATCCTCTACATACTGCAAAGCCAGCGCGTTAGAAGAAGGAGCATTAAAACGCCACCTAATGTTTCCATTTCCTAGTGTAACAACCAGTCATTATGAGTTGAAAGTCTCTCATGTCTGGAACGAGGTTCCTCCCTCAAGGTCCTTTGAAATCCATTGAAACTTAAAAAATGTAATCAACAAGTTCAAGATAACAGCCGCAGCATGCTGTCCTTGAAACATAATGTTCACATGGTTCTGTAGATAGGCTTGATTTGATATCATTGTTGATATCGACTCTGAACAGGTTTGTTCTGTAGCTAGAAGGTCGTGTTAACATCTATTCCTAATTCTTAACTAAGAGACAGCAACATAAGTTCTAAGATTTATTCATGCCTTGGCTTTTTACAGGACCATTTTCTACTTATTCAAAATAGATCCCTTTATTATGACCAAATGCTCAGAAAAAGCATGTGAAAACTGCAGTATGACAACACAAGTCTGATTATCATTCACTAGTGATGCAACAAGGTCTGGAACACTGAACTGAAAAAATAGATTCAAAAATTAAATTACCTGGTTTTAACGAATAAAAAAACCTGGCATGGATCGGAGCAGTAGAGTGTGACAACTATCCATCCAGTTTCCACCGCTTATCCGAGGTCGGATCATAAAGGTCTAGGAGGGAATCCCAGACCTCCCTCTCCTCAGTAACACTCTCCAGCTCCACTGTGGAGGCATTCCCAGCAGGTTCTGGGTCTGCCCCAGGGTCTCCATCCAGTGGGAGGAAAACCTTCACTGGAAGACAACCAGGAGACATCAGCTGATTCAGCTCCTTCTTTCTACTACAAAGCAAATACTTCGTATTATAACCTATCTCTCACTCCATTCTACCATCACTGGTATACAATACAATCTTTGTATTATCCCTCACACTGTCTTAGGGGGTCAAATTGACCCCAAATGAATAGAAAACTCCATTGACCCAAAAGTAAGGACAGTGCGAGGGTAAAAAATGTTAAAAAGTAAAAAAAAAAAAAAAACATAAACAGTTATTTTCACCTCCACTGCTTCTAACTGCCTGGAAATGAGTTTCTTCCAGTACTACTTACCATGTAGTATAACTACATGCTATTCTACCACTAGTTACTTTAGCATTTTTTAAACCAGTATGCTGTCCCATTGTGTAAACATATCCCTTCATCATACTGGGGAGTGCTAACCAGTCACAATCTGTTACTTAACCTGGTTTCCTCAAACTGACTTTTAATAGAGAAGAGGTTTTTTTTGTTGCTCTAGTGAAATGGTAAAGATTCTTTTCATTGGTTTAAACTGCTGTTACATTCTGTATTGATAGCTAGAAACCAGCTTCTTTAATGCTGTGTTCACATACTGGAGTCTATCATGAGCTGTGGTGTAACTGCATCCCTCAGTGACTGATCTAATTCACAAAGCAAACTGCACTCGATAAAGGTAGTAGTCGTTTGTCTGAAATGACAAATCGCTCATGCTGTGACTGATCATACGCTCTGTGTGTGTGTGTGTGTGTGTGTGTGTGTGAGTTACTGATGATGATGAGATCATTTCAATAGTTTTTTTTCTTTTCGTTCTCCTTGGTATCCCTTTCCTCCCCTCCTGCCATACTCCAATGCCTTTCATATTACTGTGCTTTTGTTTCTGCACTTATTTCGTCCTTCTTCTTTTAGCTCAGAAAGAAAAAAAGGGGGGAGCAAAGATACTGAGAGAAGAAGACAGACGCTTCCTTTGGATGTTGGTATTACTCGTGGTGTGCTACCCTTCTCTGATTCATAGCTGCATCCTCCCACTGCTGTTTAAAGGGGAGTTTGTAATGCGTGCATCATAATTGGATGTGTAATCCTTTTCCTTTGCACCCCTGGTAAGCAGTGCTGAGTGTCAAGGAGGCAATAAAGACTTAGCAGATCTGATTTTGTTGTTTGCATGCTCAAAAATGACAGTTAAAAACTTCTACATCTGTTTATTCTTCAGACCAGTTCTGATCAAGGAACCTGCTCAAATCTAGCTGGATGAAATGTTTTACCTCCTGTGATCAGATGGCAGATTGCTTCATTGTGATTGTAAACGAGGAAGGATGAGGAAGTGGGGCAGCAGATGGAGTTCAGCTCTGTTTCCATTCTAACATGATTTGTTACGCAACACGTCGCGCCCCCCCCCCAACAGGGGTGTGGTGCTGGAGCGTCTGTCAGACCAGGACAGTCAGTCTGTCAGGTGGACTCTTATCTCCGTTACAACGCCCGGCTGGCTGCTTCCACTCCTCGCTCCTTTCCCCTCTCAGAATCTCAAGATCCCGTCTTTGTGTTGACTAACAAACGTTCTGCATGCTGTGAAAGAATAACAGCTAGAAGGAGAAAAAAATTCTCTTATTTTTCAGCGCTGGCTTCAACGTGTTGGGACAGCAGGAAGGGAAGTTGTTGGGGGTAACAGTTAATCAATAGCCACAAGGTCAGACGGCCAGCGCCGGGCTGGAGTGCTCCCTGTTAGCAGTGTGTGGAGCTGCCTGGCTGCTGAATGGGATTTGTAGCACTTGTCAAGGCTTAAAGGAGCCCTTTCTGGACCACTTGCTCCAGGTGGAGTGTATGAAAGAGACACTGGTTAGCAGCAGGAGAGGGAGACATCTGCTGGACACTCTGAGACACAGCAGCGCAGCAGAATTAGGCCACCCAGAGTTGTGGATATGTTATGCACGTTTAGACTGCTATATGCACATGCAGCTGTATTTTATATAACTTTATTTCTAGAGACACCACTCAGTGTAAGCTGTCTTTTTCTGTCTGACAACATTTCCTTGAGAATTCCTCGTTATTCATGCGAGCGGTGTGTTTGCTCGTGTTTAAGACTTTTAAGTGCACTCCAGGTAATTCTACTCTGGTAATGCTTAAAGCTGAGAGGATTAGTAATACAGCCTTATTCTCAAAGTGTTCCTTTGAAGTTTTTACCTTTTTGCTTTTATCAAAGTGAAGAATTCTAGCGTCTGGGCTTACAAGCTCTTAAATGTATGGGTGTATATGTTTTTCCTCTTTCGTTAAAAAGATGAAAAATTGTGAATATATGCAGCAGTCTGTTGAAGATAAGTCCAGTCTGAGCATCACAAATGAAAAGCGTCTCTGTCGTGTGTGGTTTTTATTTTTTTTAGCTCCGTTTCTCTCAGTGGGGACTCTTGGGGGACCCTTTATCAGCGCTGAGCAGCTTTCCAGAGCCCTGCCCCCGCCCCCACCTGTGGCTCCTCAGTCGGCCTTTTGTGTGGAGGAATGTGGGGACGGACCAAGGCCGATGGAGATAAACACAGAGGGATGGCGAGGGATGGAGGCCTCGCTGGCAAAACCAGCACGATACCTTTTTAATCCAGACTCAATCCGCCTCTGAGAGCTGGTCGGAGTTGTTTCTCCTCCCTGATGGATCTGAACAAAATCTACACAGAAAGAAAGCGGTTCTGTAAATCTGAACCGTATCTTTTCCTTTAGATGTTGAAGTAATGTGACATCGATAACCTTGAATATGATGTGTGCTTCTTTTAAAAGGAGGCATCTTAGGCAGCAAAAGCGGAAAACTTTTCCCTCGGTTTCATCATGTTCGCTGCTGCTGTTGTACATCTCACCATTTTGCATTTGCCAAAAACATGTGCTCAAGGCACATCGAGCTCCCCAATGAGTCATTTTGTAAACAAGCTTCTTTATTCGAGCATTTGTCAAATTACTAATACGCTCTTTGAACTTTACAGGCTGTAAACTCTGACAGTTCTAACAGATCTCCTCCTTTTCTTCTTTTACAGAGTAAAAAACAAACAAACTTTTAATGGAGTCCCGGTAGAGGCATCAAGATGAACACATTACCATCGATGGACCGGCACATCCAGCAGACCAACGACAGGCTGCAGTGCATCAAACAGGTGTGCACACAGACCCACATGTAGGAGTCCAGTTTTATCCAACTGCAGCACGAGTGCAGCTCATTTGAGGGTCGAGACAAAAGATTTTTCTTATGTTACGTTTCTCCTTTCAGCGCCTTATATGGGCATGAGTTTGTCTGGCCGTTAGCTCACAGATCGTGTTGCACGGGGTCACGGAGGGAGGCAAAATCTGGCAGAGAACACGAGAAAACACTTCAAAGCAGCATAGCAGCCTCGTCCCTCCTCCTCCTCCTCTCCTCGTCCTGTGTTCCCTGGCATCTCGTTCCCGACTCTTGACGTATGCCAGCCCTTGTTGTGGTTTTGCTTAAACGCTTCCTTGACTGTCAGCTTTTAGGAGACTCCTCACAGCCCAATTCAGACAGACAGACACACAGACATAACCCAGGGCTACCGCCTCTGCTTGTGATTAATAGTCTGTAGAAGTCATAGACTGCTTGACTAGCTGGCTGGCTGTTGGCATATTTGTTTATGATATGTGGGCGTGATCCTTTATATCTCTCAACATCCATATGACAACATGCTTTAGAATAAATTAGCAAACGATAAAGCTTTCAGCTTGAGATTACGAGGTGACAAATCCTTCTTTCTCCATCTCTACTGTTCCCACTTCAGTTCAACTATAAAAACTGTTTTACTTTTATTGCACAGAACCATGTATTCACATCAGAATCTCAGAAAAGCCTTCATTTAATGCCTTTTCAGCGCCTGCCACCTTTTGTTCTTTGGTGTCATTGTTGGGACCTATTTAGGTGTACGATGTCTAGCTGGATAAGAGTTTTAATTTGAGTTTGGTTTATACACTCCTCAGCGTTTGCTGTTAAAGAGCTTCGTTGTAAAGCAGACTTCAAACAGACTCCGTTAGTCCATGAGCTCTGAGCTTGTAGCAGCTCTGCCAGAAGGGTGTTGTTTTGGTTTTAGGGAAAGCCGTTGGCATGAAGCCAAGTGTAACGCTGCTTTTCATGCAACGCAGGTACACACAGCGTGATCTGAGGGGGCAAATCTGTCAGTCGCATGAGCTGAAAGCGCCATCAGTGCTGCAGTTCACCCCCACACGCACCGCCCCGCTTTTGTCCTCGTCCGACCCTCAACAGCAAACAACAAACAGGAACAAGTCAGGCCCCATCCTCGCACATAAACCCAGCAGAGCTATTTCTCTCCGCTGTCCTCCCCCTCACGCCTGAGCTGAAGCTGTCAGTGGCGAGTGCTGCAGCAGGAGGTTCTGGGAGTTCAGATCTAAGACAGACAGCCCGCGCTGGAGGCCGATACGCCTCCCATCAAGCAGCAATAATGCCAGATCCCATCACTCATCTAGAACTTCTAATCAACAAGAGCATCTCTCACTCAGTTCTTCTCTTATTATCAGTCAAATGTTTTTGAGCCTAACTCTCTAATAGCTCATCTTCTCATTACACAAGATGAGTCACTCAGGGCCTCTCTTGAAGTCCATAATATCACTGGAGTATTTTTATGTAGGTGGGAACCACGTTTGGTTCTTTTCTTTTTTTTCTTTTGGTCACCCAAAAAGCTGCCCTTTCTAAAAACGCTCACCTCTGCTGCCCCCTAAAGACAATAGTTTTAGCTTCACTGCAAGAAAACACAAAGCGAAACGTTTCGACTCCAGATAAGAATAATAAATGCTTTCAAGTGGGCTCAATCTCGCCGAGTGAGCAAGCTGCAGCTCCGCGCCATCTCAGAGCTATTAACCTCCCCGAGAAGTGAAGAAAGGGAGCCCACTTTTAAAACCGCTTATTGTGTCCTGCCAGCCTCAAACACTGGGAAGAAAAGACTCGACTGTTTCAGGCCTCAGTGAACAAGCGAGAGAGACAGACAGAGACTGAAAGAGATTAGACAACACACCAACGGCTCGCACCGAGTCTGCACACATAGCTGCCAGAACCAAGGTTGTTTTCTTTGTGCGCAGCCAAGTCAGCCAGTGGACCTCTGGTGCCGAGGCTCTGTTACACTCTGAAATCCGGCAGTGAATGAGGAGAAGAGGGAGAAAGAAGATCGGAGGGAACGATTTGGTTTGCAGTGCGGGTCACGGGGGCGAGGGACGGGTGTTGCCAAGAGAGATTAACAAGAAACACTGGCATCATTGTTGATATGGGTGTGATCTTCTTCCCACAAAGCAGCGGAGCCCTGAGTGGGCGTTCATCGGAAAGAGTCGAGGTCCTCACAGGGTTGTGCAGAAACACAAGACATTAAACCAAGGCAGTTTTGGAGGGAGAGCGCGAGGCTGCGAAGCGATTTGGTTTCAGTGTTTTTCCAATTTGTACTAAACATGAGAAAAAAACAACACTCCTTCTCATTGTTCCTAATGTCCATCTCCTCTCTGTCTGTTTGCACAGCACTTACAGAACCCGGCCAACTTCCACTCAGCTGCCACGGAGCTGCTCGACTGGTGTGGAGATCCCCGCGCCTTCCAGCGACCTTTTGAGCAAAGCCTCATGGGATGTCTGACGGTATGCAAACACTAATTATGGTTTTGGAAGAGTTTTTTCAGGTACTTTTCAGGAGGCGTGAGCAAAACAATAATTAGGTGGTGCATACTTTAAAAAAAAAAAGAGAGAAGATGGGTCAATGTGTCCATTTGTGTATAGAGGAATTAACCAAGCTAGGCTTGTGTGCGTACATGTAAAATACAAAAAAACCCTTCATAGCGATATGATTATCAATCCACAAGCTACTATTTTTCTAAGGTTACTGAGCACATGCCTGTGTGAAGTCCAAACAACATTTTTGCATGTTTATTGCCAAGATAAGTCTATAAGGATATAGTTACCAGCTCACATGAGCAAACAGATAAATGCTCATTAATGAGTAAATCACAATAAAAGCCTCTTAAAGGGTGATAAAGAGCTATACAATGGGCCCAACCGCTGAGATCCCTCTCAGCATGAAGCTCCCTTCATCTGCTAAATTGTTTCATCAGATTCACAGAGCAAACTGCTGCTTATCTGGGAAACTGCTGCCCCTAACGAATCCGTGCATTCGTTCTATGTGTGTGTCGAGTGGGCGGGTAAAGTCAGCCCATGCATACGTGTTGCATGAATTATTTCCATCAATTTATTTAAAAAAAAGAAGGGAAAATCACCCACATAGTTCACTGGAAGCTGCATCTCTTATGAAAGCTAGCAGAATTAAACCCAAAAAGTGCTTTATTTTCATATTTTTCTAACAGCGAAGAGATAAACACAAATACGAGTGGCCCACTAACCCTCCAGAACCTCCTGCAGCACTATTTTCATACTGACAGGAATATGGGGCCTGGGCGTACGTCCTCGGAGGGAGATTAAGCTGAAAAAGGCTTATGAGGTGAAACACTGTTAAATCCATGTTAAATCTATGCTAGCCCTTGTAGCTGGCTGCCTGCCTTGTGCAAACTCCAGGGCCCAACTCACTCACGCAGGAAATTAAACGATTGACAGCAACACGGCTTGACCATTTTTCTGGATAGTTTGCATAATATGGTTTGGCTGAATAGATTATGTTGACATGCTGATGACTCCTAAACAGCTCCAGATGAATGCAAGACTGGAAGTGTAAAATTATTTACTCTCTTCTCAAGTCCCATCCAATAAATCTAACTATTTATGTGATTTCCGTGGTTATTTGTCCAGCAGCCATGTTTTCTGTGACAGAGGGTCTTTATTTGGGCCTGTTGAAGGCTCATCAGCTGGATTTAACTCTGAAAATGAAAGTGATTGGTTTCTACTAAATATTCATGTTAAACAACGACCATCATCCTCTGTATTAATGATGTTCGTGTACGTTTTTAACTCCTTTAAGTCACTTTTTGTTGACTTTTCTCTTATAGGAAGCATCACTTGTTCTCAGATACTTCCAAACCTTTAAACCATGATGCATCCCAAATCAAATAACTTCCATATTTTTCCCTTTTTATATCTTTATTTGAAGTTGCAGACTTTTTGACATGCTCATGTTCACTTTGTAGGAACCAGTGCAGACTTTTTTTAAATTTTTAACCTTCCAGACGCTCTGCAGTGACTTTGCACAGGGCGACCGTGGTTTGGCTCCATCACCTCTCTTGGAGGAGGATGCAGCCATTAGACCCAACCAGGGATCGCCGGACAAATCCAGACTACAGGCTCCACATTAATCTCAATTTGTCTGTGTTTGTGTGTATCTGTGCCTCTCAAAGGCAAATCGAAGCTTAAATGCATCTCAAGAATATACTCACATCAAGAAGAATGAAATGTAAAAAGGCTTGATGAGGTTCATTCTCATGATTTGTTGCTCTTTCTGCAGGTGGTGAGTCGTGTCGCTGCTCAGCAGGGGTTTGACTTGGACCTGGGCTACAGGTTGCTTGCTGTGTGTGCAGCCAACCGGGACAAATTTACTCCCAAATCTGCTGGTAAGACCCCCCATCATTTGTACAAAATGCAAGCAGATGCATGCTCATCAATCATGCCATTTACTAGTGAACACAAAATCTCAGTCATAAAACACCTTAAAGTCACTTGTTAACTGACAGGATAATACAAACCAACAGCGTAGGTTGTTATTTTGACCTCATCTGTGCTTAAAAGTGAATCGATGTGAAGTCACAGTGAATCTGTATTTTGGAAGTGTTTGATTTCCTACCAACAACTGCATCCACAGACAATACACAAAAAGCCCAGAGAGTATTATAATGTCAAGATATTTTTAGTTCCCATTAAACATTAATGTGCCATTGAACCATTGAGATGAGCTGTCTGAGTGGCAGCCTCAGAAATAAAAGTCCACTCAACAGTCTATCCACACAAACCCACAGTTGCAGCCTGTGCAGCCCTGCATGCACACACACGCACGCACGCACACACGCACGCACGCACGCACACACACACACACACACACACACACACACACACACACACACACACACATAGCAGGAAAGAGAAAGCAGTAATGCTATCCTCAGACATTTATCTATCAAATCCAATTTCCTCCGATCCATACCTCCCCTCCCCTCCCCACCTCCACACACTCCTGCAGGAGAGGCCTGTTCTTGTGCATTTGTCAAAGTGAAACATGCAGAGGCGGGGGGGAGAAAAAAGATGGATGAATGAAGAGGTGTCGCTGGTGTGTGCCGGACCGCTCACTCTGCTGCTCCCAGCCATTCAGAACACAGATCAACCTTTGTTCAGTAGTTAGATAAGTGAGAGAGTCAAATATTTTGATTAAACTCTCTGATTTCTTTGTTTTTTGTGACAAAGTGCCTGAAAAAGAAACTGCGGCGACTCAGTTAAGAGTAACACTTTGTGATCTTATTTTGTTCTTTATCACTGAAGCTGCATTGTCTTATAAAAGAATATTCAAAGGCGAGAAATGGATCCGTTTCAGCGTTTTCGCTCACATGATAAGACCGTTCACTAAAGCTGAATATCTCCTTTCAGTTGTGGCAGAAAGCCTCTTGTTGGGAGGAACCTAAGTGCTCTGACAGACGTCAGTGAGCGATATTGATTCCTGCGTTTCTCTCTCTGTCTGTGTTCTTGTGTTGGGATAATGTGATTGTTGTCCAGGCACGGCCCGGACTGACTGGCTGGGCCCAGCTGACAGTCAGAATCATCTTCAGGCCCGCTGATGGTTCTGGGATCTAATTGAAGGGAACACTGATTTTCAGGAAGAGCTGTTTATTCGCACCGGACAAATGGGAGCTGTAGTGTAATTATGTGGAGTCGGGTGAGGGAAAACAGATTTGATGTGGACGAGTCAGGCGGGTTGTGGGGTGGGATGCAGATGTGACTCAGTGAAGAACATCCAGCTCAGCTTCCAGACAAGGAGGTCTTTCTGAGAAACGGACAAGGAAGAGGGAGTGACGGATGTTATAGTGTAATTTGGCCTTTACTGCTGTTTTATTAGTCTGTATATGTATGTGTCTGTACGTGCATGGATGTGTGAGTGATTGTGCAGCCTCAGCTTAATCTTCTGACAGCCTGCATGGCGACAGAGGCCTGCAGATCCGACACCTGAGAGCCCAGACGATGGCAAAAGGAGTCTGGGATGCTGTCTTCAGGGGGGAAGTGGCAGACTGGAGAAGAGTGCAGATCAGTTACACCAGCACTTTCTTTCAAAACTCAAGAGTAGACTCTTATGAAGCTATTAGTGAATGACAGACATATAAATAACAGATAAACTCTTTATTGATCCCAGGAGAAGAATTTGTTTTGTCTCTGCAACCAATAAAATTACAACACAAAAGACTGTAAAACATCTGCAGGTTTGCACCTTTTTAATAAGTGTTTGCATCTGTTTTGCATGTGTCCATGCTCCCTGTAAACAAAACAAAAAGACATGGTTGCACCAGTCCCAGTGGGAGGAAAAAAAGAACCAACTGCTGCCATGTTGGACCTGTCGAATAAAGTGGAGAGATTTTCAGCAACAGCAGGCCGCTGCCGCTGAGCTGTCTGGAGATTGTGACCCTGCAGTGAAGCCCAGGGGATTATTGTGTTGCTCTAATCTGGAATCAGCCAGTGAAGAGACTTATCTCCTGTTAGGCAATGTAGCATTAGCACTGTTAACTCTCAGAGCAGAGGAGATACACAGCTTTGTTGCTGTTTACTTTGCATTTTTGTAAGTTTTTGATCTTTTAAAGATGTTTTTAGATATTTAGGTTTTGTGTTTCTGCAAACAAATACCCATTTATGCATTTTTTATAGTTTTGGTTCCTTTTTTTTTTACTCCTGATAATCTGCTGCAAGCAGATTTCCAACTCATTAGAGGTTTGTCATATTCTAGGTGTGCAGCTGCCCTACAAATACGCTCAACCCCAACAGACTGAGCTGTTGGTCTACTGTGAAGTTCAGCAGACAACAAATCAGATTATCCACATAATCCTTCCAGGGTTTTTCTGTTTCCATCCTCAGTGAATCTGCCAGTCTGTCATCAAGCTCATCAACAGTCCTCTTGAGGAAGATAAAACCCTCGTTAATAAACCTTAAATTTTACACATAATCCACTTCTCATGTAAACTTCTGTTTTTGTTAATTTTCTATTAGATTAAATCCAGAGAACACGGTCTTTTGAAACATGACTAAGCATGCTGTGGATTGCAGGCAGCTCCTTGTTGGAATGATAACTATTTTTTATCATCTTTAATGTTTAAGTCAGACACAGGCAGCTGCTTGTTGCATAATTCTGTTATTGTTGTTGGCCTCAGACTGAATTATGACTGTTATTTGTGCCGTATCCAAGCAACTAATTAATAACAGTGTAGTATCATGACTTCTTTTGATTGTTCGGAGGGGAAAACAAAAAGAGCAAAGCTTTCGTTGCATCTTTCCCACACACACACACACACATTCATTTGTGACATTAGGAACAAAACTGTCATCGCTCATCGGTCAACAGATCATCAGGAAATAACCACACTGTCAGCAGTGACAGAAAACTTCCAGGGTGCGGCTGGAACTGACCCCGTGTCCTTAGATTGACTCAGAAACACTTCACAAGCACAGTGAACTTAAACAATCCAAAGTGGGCACTATTCCTCTGGTCTTAGGAACTAATCAACTTATCTGCTTCACTTTACCTCCACTTGATTGATTTTCTTGGCCCTTATTTCTCCCCAACTTTGAGCGGTGTGTAGAAAGGTGGAGCATCCTTTGACCCAATCAACCCCACATACAATTACTGCTGACTAAGAGCAAGGTGCTGAATTATTAAGAAGACAGGATTTATTTTTAGCAGGCAGTCCTTTCCTCTGACACTCTCCCTTGTTGCACTTCAGATGATGAAACCCCTTTGCAACCTCAAATCTACCTTAAGAACTTCACCACAAAGTTGTTTTTTGAAGTAAAGCCTCTTGGGGAGGCAGCGTTTGCCGCCTCTGGCTGATTGGGTCCTCTGTCACTTGCTTCTTAATTGGTTTGGGTTTACACAATCACAGGCAAATTCTCTCCCAACTGTGCCTGCACTTGTAATCCAAACACAGAGGACTTTGTTCTTGTACAAAACCGGATGAGCAAATCATTTAAATCCTCTTTTTGTTCTCGGTTGACTAATCTGGCACCCGCACCTCGGGACTCAGCCGGCACCCTTCACCCCCCCCCCCACCACCACCACCACCACCACCACCACCACCACACGCACATCCATCCAGGGGCTTTTGACACACCCCATTAAAGTTGTATCCAACAAAGCTCCTGTTGTGTGTGTTTCAGTTCTGCGTGGGATATTTGTGATGACTGAGTGCTCCTCCGAAAAGAAAACTTCCCTCCGTTGTCACGGGGGCCACTTTTCTACCCTCAACATGAGGTTGGGTGGTGCTGATGTGTTGTGTTGGGTCAGGGGTCAGGCAAAGAGAGGGGGAACTCTAATTCACAAACAAACCGCTTCTACTTTGATTCACTTTCTATCAGATCGACTAGTTTCTGATTTGCCGTTCACAAAGCAGCCTCAGATGGAGACAAAGAGGATGCTGTCAGATTATATTGTCTTGCTGGCAGAGACCTTTTCTTTTTGATAAGCCAGAGAACTCGCTACTTGTCTGTCTTTGAATAGATTGATTTTTCTTCCTCTCCCACTTCCTCTCTCATGCTTTGGCTTCCAGCCAGCCTGCAAAGCATATTAAGCTCCACCCATTTATGCAAGTTTGCAAACTGAGCTCGCAGGGTTTTCCTTTTGGTTTTCTTTGACAAATAGCAGTTGCATTGTTGGATTACGCATGTGTGCCTCCCTGCGCACTCATTTGAAAATGGAGAGATAGAGAGAACACCTTAGTTACAACAAAGGTGAGAAGCACTCGAGTATCTTTTCGATCTCTTCTCCTGTTTGTCTACGTCGGCTTGCTGTCTTTATCTCTTCCTCTCATCCTCCCGCCTCCTCGGCTGTCTCCACTGCTCCCTCCATCTGCTTCTCTCCCTCCCTCTATCCCTCCATCCCTCCCGCTGTCTGGAGAGTGTGTTGGAGCCGGTAGCAGGTACAGCAGGAGCCCATTAGTGCAGAGCCCCGCTCTGATTGGATAAGTTGGAGAAACTGGGAGACTGCCTCTGAATAATTGATGTGCATTGTGCAGACACTGGACAGGGGAAACAGACGGATCAGAGAGCAAGGGTGGAGAGAGAAACGAGCAAGAAAGAAGAGGAAGAGAAAGGAAGTAAGAAAGAAAGAGTGAGCAGGGGAAGGGAGATGTGAAGAGTGAGAAGGTGCTGGCAGGAGGCTTGGAAGCAGCAAAAGCTTTGAGAGTTGCCACTGGCCTCTGCGGGAACACCAGCATCTGTGACAACTGAGCCTCTCCTCTGCGCTATGAAGGGAATTAGATGAAATGTGCAGCTTTGCTCAGCTTTGGGTGAGTGTGAGAAAGTGTGTTTGAGCATGACAGCCGTCCACGTGTGCGTCTCTGCAGCGCAGTGTGAGATCCGAGTGTGTTTTCATGCAGCTGATGATGCAGTTTGGGTTATTAGTAAATGAAGCAGAACAGTTTGGGTTGAAATTCAGAAGTACTATTCTCAAACCCAGCTTTTTGTTATTATTTTGTTCTGGTTTGCAGCTGTTTTTCAGACCATGAGTTACATGAAATCTTGGCCTTTGTGGTGTGTTTGTGTTACTTTGGTTTAAAGCACTGGCCGCTAACACACACAAGCACACACACACACAAGGCAGGATCAGGACAGATCAGCTGACCACAGGTTGACCTACATGTTGTTCTGTCATCCAGTTATTCTGTGTGGGATTTTTTTCTTTGTGCAAGCTGAGTTTTGACTTCCTTTCTTGGTGTTTTATTAGGACTGTAGTTGAATTTGTTTACTTTTTTTTTTTACTACTCTTTAATAGTTTTGATGTCTGAGCTGGGCAGAGATTTTAGTTTGACACAGTGGGACATTCATGCAAGTGTTTCTGGGAGTTTCTTTTCCATCAGGAGAGGATGACCCACTTTTCCTCTGTGGATTCTTTTTTAAAATGTTCAACCCTCTGCTTGGAGCCAGAGCCTGTCTGCTTGTCCGCTCATTATGAGAAAAGAAGGGGGGGTCTGTGCAGTTAGACCAGACAGGCAGGCTTTTTGTTTTGTTTTTAAGTGATGTTTAAAAAAAGCATTTTGATGCACTTCTTAATGGGAAATGTTCATCTCATAAAGGAACCGAGTTTTGAATGAGTAAAGGGCATCCAGGCTATAAAACCAAACTGCAAGCTGTTCAATCAGTGTTTATTCTAACCTCTGAACTGACAAGTTAATAAGCAAACAGCCACAATCTTCAGCTGACCCATGCAGAGAGCATAATAGCGCAATGTGACTTCCAGCTAAAGCTGTTTCAGAGCTGCAGCACTTCCTGTTAGCCTGTGCAGGCTGAAAACCACTGAAACCATCTGCATCCTCAACCTCACAGCCACACACACACATACACACATTTCAACCTTCCTTTTCCCTCCTACGCTTTGCTTGTATCACAAACTCCACACACTCTTATGACCTCCCATGGCTGCACTCTGAGTACTTCCCATCAGACTGTTTAGTGACTCACTGGTGACATTTGGCTTTGTAGAGAGAGAGAGAGAGAGAGAGAGAGAGAGAGAGAGAGTGTGTGTGTGTGTGTGTGTGTGTGTGCAAGCTACATTTGTTTTTGCAGTTTGTTTCTGCTTTTTCTGTGAATCATTGCCATGCCTGCCATGCCCCCCCACCCCCAGCCCTCCTCATTCTTTCTTCCTCTAAAAAACAAGTGGCCACTCTATTGTTAGAGTGGTTGCTTGACAGTTGGGGAAAGAATTTGTAGTAGCGCAAACCGATGACAACTAGCGATAACAACAAGGGAGGAGCTCTCGGAGCCTCCAGCTGCACAGCAGGATTCCAGGGTGTGCTTTAGGAAACACTTTACTTCTAATCACTTTCAAATCTTCTCAGTTGAAGGCGTTTTGACATCTCGTCATGGCCACTCTTTAAGAAATCTACACATTAAAGAGCTGGAACTTGTGGAGTTTTTCTGCATTTTTAAAGAAAAAAAATCTAAGAATTGCCTTCATTTTTTACTTTAATGGTTTCATTAAAGCATGAACAGATAGAGATGAAGGGGAGGTATTGTGAGATGAGTACCGTAATTTCCGGGCTATAAGGCGCACCTGAATATAAGCCGCAGCAGCTAAATTTGGGGGAAATTGCAGATTTGTCCACACATAAGCCGCACCTAACTATAAGCCGCGGGTGTTTTAATGTTTAGTTACCATATGTATGTGTGTGTGGGAGGCCACTTAGAGGCTACTCTCACACCCACATACCTTTGTCTGTTTGTATGTGAATACGGTTGTTGTCTGCTCTGAGGACACAGCCTACTGTTCGTATGTAAATGTTTTACCACCTTGGGCAGCTACTGATTGCTGCTTGAACTGAGAGAAAGCCGGAGCGGCCCAACCGGTTCCAGCAGCACTAGCTGGCCTCACTGTTCCTTAATGTTTAATTACTCTATATATGAGTTCCTGCTACCACAGAGGGGATTGTTGGGACAGAGATGACTGTTTGGGAACTATTGTATCAAAAATAAGCAGCCTACCGTGTCATCGTCTTCCTCCTCCTGCGTACTAAAACCACCAAAATCCTCATCGTCAGTGTCAGAAATGAACAGGTCCAGAATCGCCTCCTCAGCCAGTCTCTCTCCTTTGCTGTCCCTCTAAAAACCAATAAAATCCTCTTCCTCTTCATCAGTTTCGGAGTAAAACAGCCTCCGAACGAGGGCT
>SSNR01000046.1:2245406-2265150 GCA_006937965.1 Callopanchax toddi | reverse complement strand
GCGCAATAGCTGATTGAGCCGTTCAGAGGCTGTTTGATTCAGACACTGACAAAAAGGAAGAGGATTTTATTGGTTTTCAGAGCGACAACAAAGGAGAGAGACTGGCTGATGAGGCGATTCTGGGCCTGTTCGTTTCTGACACTGACAAAGAGGATTTTGATGGTTTTAGCACGCAGGAGGAGGAAGACATAACAAGGTAGGCTGCTTATTTTGATACAGCAGTTCCCAAACAGTCATCTCTTACTCTCCATCATCATCATCACGCAGCAGTCCAGTTTTTCAAAACATACTTTGTTGTGCGCTGGTGCTTTGATAGCGCCCCCTTGGTAGCCGTTAGCTGAGCCACAGATAAGCCGCACCGTTGTTTAAGGCGCAGGGTCCAAAGCAAGGGAAAAAAGTAGCGGCTTATAGTCCGGAAATTACGGTAGCTAAGCATATGATATTTACTAGTTCCCCTCCAGTGGTGGGGATCTGCTCATGGATGATAAAAGCAGTTCATTCAGAACAAGCTCTTCTCCATTGATCTTTATAGCCAACATGAAGGGTTTGACTGTATAAAGCTTTAGGTTGTGTCTTATTTTTGCACCTGTTTACGTTCTCGTGGTTTTAGGTGTTTGCTTTCTTTTTATTTATCGTAGGTTGTTAGCATGTTACTGTGTGGGATCATTGTGATTCTTGTGTCAGTTGTTTAAAAAAACATATTTAGAGACGATGAGAAGAGTGTTATGAGTCAGAGAGCTTCTAATACAGTATAACTTTAGGTCAGAACTTGCAAACCGCTGTAATAACAGGTGAAACCAAAACATCACAGCATGTAAAAAAATGTGTGAAGTCAATTCAGTTCAAGTGGTTAGATATTAGAAATGCATTTAATCATAATTCTGTCATTTGTTTTGGTTTACTTTTCAGTTTTATCCAATTTGAGAGAAAATATTGCAGGTTTTTGAGTTGTGGAGGCAAATTTACAAGACTTTTGGTTAATTATTTATAGATGATTGAACTTAGTATTTCTGAAAGTGCATTTTAGCATAATCAAATTCATAATTTCACAAATCATTTGGCATCATAAAATTGAAAGTTTATTTCACTAACTTTATGTGTAGATGTGTGATTAAATGTTTCAGATCAGCTAATTAATTCCCGTATCAGCCTGAGATAACCTGAGTAAAAAGAAGATGCTGTTTTTAAATGATGATTTCATTTATTAGCTATTTAAACCAAGCTGTGAAAAATTAATTGCCTCCCATATTAAAGGTCCCATATTCTGCACTTTCTCTCCACTCTGAATAATTTCTTTTACATCTCAATAACATGTCAAAGCTCTGCATTGGTCAAATTAGCCTTTATTTTAAGTGCAGCTGTTGTTCTTCCACCCCTCATCCAACCTCTTAAAGCAAAACTTTCCTTTCAAATGGGCGGGGCAGTTGGGAAGCCGAGCTTCTCTAAGCTCCGCCCATCTCTTTTCTCAGCATGTGACATCGGTAGGTCTTCAGGGACTCATATGAAGTGAGTAAAAAAGACTTGTGTTCGCTGATGCAACCATCTATGAAGCAACTTCCATGCTTTGCTTGTAGCTTCACCATGACTGTTTGCTAAAGTTTGTGAGGATGAGCGCTCCCGTGATTTTTAAAGGGCGGGGGTGGGCTCAGGTAGCCAACGGTGCTCATGATTGGCTCTGTCCTCTAGAGAGGAGTGGTCTTTTCTCTTCTTGACATCAGCAGGGGAAAGATTTAGAAACCACCCGTTTTAGCATTAGCTCAAAACACATTTAAAAAAAATGAGAATCAGGAAGTGAAAACAGTGAAAATATTTTCTCAATTTTGGGTTTTATACACAGTCTTTGGGACTGATACGACTGTTAAAAGAACTTTAGAAAAGTGAATTTTGCATAATGTTGAACCTTTAAACCTTGAAATGACTGTGATTATTCAGAAAACAGTTTTCCCTAGTCACACCCAGAAAGAAATCATTTCAGTACACGTCAATAGAACCTGTCTGACATGAAGTAGGCTAAAAGATCTCAAAAAGCAACACAGCATGCCCCTTTCTAAAGAGATTCAAGAACAACAAGAACATAGAACATTTGAAGCACTGTAAACCTCATTTGGTTAAGGTCATGATTCAACAATATCGCCACATTCTCACTTTCTTCTCCAAGGAAGAGTTCCATGGAGATGAGAGGCATCACATTTAACAAAAGTCATTTAAGGAAAATATTCTGTGGACTGAAAAACACTGCATTTCAGAATAATAACATCATACCATCAACAGTCAGACATACTGTAGTGGTGGTAGTGTTTGAAGGAACCATGAATTTCAGCTCTCTACCAGAATGTCCCCCAGAAGAACATCTGACCTTTGACCTTAAACAGGCTGTTGAAAATCCTCCAGTGTCTGAAATAAAAAGATTCTGCAAAGAAGAACGGGACAAGATTTCTCCACAGCTCATTACTAGATATCTCAAAGGATTACAGTTGTTACCAGTTATTAACCTAGTTAGTAATTCTACACATAGAGCCTGGCTAGCTGGGATAGCATTTGACAATTGTGTTTTGTATTTACTCAGGTTATCTTTGTCTGATATTGAAATTTGTTTGCTGATCTGAAACATTTAAAAGAAACAAAAAAGCAAAACAGAAGAAATCTGTAAGGGGAAAATACTTTAGAACTGTGTACTTTTACATCTCTTAGATACTTTGTATAACAACACCCTCGATGAAAGTAGACCGTTGATTAGACAAACCCTTTTAAAAGTTTTAATAAAAGGAGTGCAAGGTGTTCTTTTCTTCTTCTCTTTTTTTTGCTGAGTTTTGACTTAACACTAAATGATCTAACATCACCATAAACAACAAATAAAGAGCATCATTTGTTGTTTTTGTTGGCCACATGTGACCAAAAGTCCCTCCACATGCCACCTGAGCTCCAACCGTTGCACGTCAGCTCAGAACCAGCCATCACACTGCATTATGTTTGGTGTTTATGCTTCTTCTTCTACTTCTGCCCCATTTAAAAATGTGCAATTTGAACCCCACAGAAACCAGCACCTGCAGGAGATGTCAGAGTGACTCAGGTAGACCTACCCTCCCTTCTGGGCTGCAGCATCCCTTTTGGCTTGTGACCCCCCCCCCTCCCCACATTGTTCTGGGCAGGAGGGGATCTGCTCACTCCCATCATCTCCACCTGTCCTCAGTCTAGCATCCTTTCATCCATCCTCTCCACCCCCCTGTCTGTCCTCATATCTGGTGTTCTGCCAGAAGTTGTGGATGGAATCCTGTAAAAATCAGATCGATGTGAAAAGAGCACAGATTTTCTGGTGCAAATGAACAAAACTAGTGTGGAAAATTAAATGTCAGCTCAAAATGGCACATTTTAAGTGAGAGCTTCAGATTTGGATGATTCTGATTTGTATGAACCGTTTATGGTAAAGTGTGATTTCTGACAGAGTTTTCTCTCTGCAGGGCATGTTTGAGTTGTTCTGCCTGCGAGCTGTTCAGACTAAAGCCCATTTGATACGCTCTTCTCTTAGAAGAAGTTGGCTTTACAGAGAGAGGGGGCAGAAAGGGGGATATCATTGACTGCTTAAACGGCTTCCATTACGCTTTGGCAAAAAGCATGACTTTATATATTTTTTTATTTCAAAGGATCTTTATATCCCCTTCATATTCTCCCTCTGCATAATATTTTGTGCCCACACAGCACAGGCCTACCTGCCAGTGTTGTACAGACCTCTGCTTTGTAATATCTCTCATGAATTGCTTTTTTATCATCCCACACATTGTCTCAGATGGCTTCTTTGTCTAGTGTCTGCAGTGTTCATGCTCAGATATTGTAAGTTTTCATGTAGAATCTTTTTTCTTTGTGTTGTAATGAACAAGAACTGTGCTACATGTCTGAATCACCTGCTATGAAATGTAATAGAATGTCAGGTTTGAACCAGGGATCTAAAATGATAATGCGGGATTGTACATTTCACTAGAAATTTTACACATTTATTTTTGTGAACCAGCCTTGTTCACTGAATACCTATAGGTTAACACCTCACATTTGTCAACATCAAGGGAAGAGGGGCAAAAAGTGTTCAGCACCATTCGTTTTAAATGTCACCCCAAAACGATGTTTCAACAGCAGAAGAGCTAAGCCGTTCAGTACTGTGTGATAGCATATCAGCAACATGTTACTGATGCCTTATCAGCATCGCGGCATGAAAGGGCCGAGTCATGGTTTTAAGCTGAACTTAAGAAGAAACAAGTGCATTGCGACACAGACTTTTTTGTTTTTTCTCTCCAAAGAAATACTCAGAAATGCGATGCCACTTCAGAGTACTCTGATGAAAACTATTCAGCTACCTTTACAGTCGTATCCTTCTATCAGTGCACTTTGTTGCAGGTTTTTTGTAGACAGAGATTCTCGTTACACTCGGCTTGTTTCACGACATTAAACTTGATTATTTCTACAGACCTTCATTGGAGTCATTAACATAAAGTATCATAATATAACTCAGTCAGCTTTATATATTTTCAGCTCACATTTGGTGTGGTAGCTGCTAAAAGTCTCCGCCATCATCTAATCCAAGCATTACATGTTGCTCAATATAGTTGCTTAAAGGCACACTATGTAACTTTTTCATATTTTTAAATCTTTTCCTTGAGCCAGTCTGTGCTAATATGACCCTTTACAGGGTTAATGAAAAGTCACTCAGCCCCATCTGCTGCTTGTGTCTAGAATACCACGTTAGCAACTTCTGAGTCTCTGGTTCGGTGCCCTGAAGTGTCACAAAGTCACGTATTTTGTGAGGGTTAGGCTAACCCAATGTGGCTAGCTGTTATGCTAGCACCAGAATGTTTTTAGCTCATGATTCCTGCATCTTTTTATCTCTCCCTGCTTGAACACAGCTGATTTCTTTGAATGAGTGATGAACCGCTCCAGTAGAAGCAGTGAAGGCTGAGGAGACATTTCAACAGTTAGATTTAGGGGTTTCTGAGCAGAAACAATGGTGCTAATGTTTTTACAACAGTGATTTAAAACAGACACTAGGGGGTGCTAAACACAAGCAAAACTGCAAAGTATGCCTTTAAAACTCTGTTAACAAAACCTCTTTGAAACTTTTTGTTTTTTAATGAAACTTTTAGAAAGTTTTCATTCCATGACAGCCACAGCTAATTGACTTTAGCAAACACAAAAAAGGTCTAGAGCTCAATAAACACTGAGTTACGATTGGATCCAAAACACTCTCAACGAGTGCTTTAATAAATCACAAGAAATTAAGCAATCGTGTAAGTATGCCTAATATTATGTCCAAGATTTGACCCAAATGCCTATAACTCCATTTCTCAACATTAAAATAATCAGACTTTAAAATTCTGGCATGAAAAATGGCCTTTTAACTCGTGATTTTTTTTTTAAATCTCTGCCACTTATCAGAAATATAATAAGCAGGAAGGCTATGAGGAGAATACAGCATGTTGAAACATAATAAGAGCATCTGAGATTTTTAAAAAATTGGGTTATTTTAGCAGAATTTTAGTTTTTCTTTGTCTTATTCAGCAGCTCATTTAACTAACACAAGTTACAATCTTCTGCCTCTGGCTTCACTATGTGTGTGTGAGTGTGTGTGTGTAGCAGATTACCACCTTCACATTAAAGCATGTTACATGTTTATTAAACATTTTAAGTCCTCACATATAAAGTAGTCGTGATTCCTCTGGTAAATCATTTGCTCAGCAGCAGAACACACAGCTGCTTCCACACACTCAGCACCATCAGAGTTCATTGTAATTAGCATTTGGGTTTCCTTGTTAAAAAAAGGACTTGTACAAACACTCCGTCATTAGTTAATGGGCCTGGCAGCCTGTTTCCAGGGCTTTACTTTCTCCCTCTCAGCTGCTCCCAGTGGGGCTGAGGTGAGAATGTGCCAGAGCTCCTGCTATCAGTCAGCCACACCGCATTAAATACAGCTTGAGTGTGGAGGACCCATATGTCCCATATGTCATTACTGGGCATTACTCAATTAAAAGCTCGAGCTTCTAAGAAATGGAGCTGGTCGGGGAGGGATCCAGGAGAGCTTCCTGAGAATATCAGCTTATGTCCTGATGTCACTGCAGAGCAGGGCAGAGAAACAGACTGATGGTTAAAGAGATGCTACTGTGCTGGAGAATCCACTGAAAGCGCCGCAATACAATACGACGGCTTTAGATGAGCTGCAGAGGCTTACGTGTCGCTGCAATCTGTCACTCAGAACAATAACTGTATTCTTAGTCGGGCGTTTAAAAGATTAGCTTGATTTAGTGTGGATCTTTAACTTTCTTTGTTTTCTTATGGGGTCATTAAGGCATTTTGACACCGCAGCTTTCAGTTTTTGATGTTTGAAAGGTGAGATTAGTGCGCATAAACTATCTTAGCAGCAAAACCAGTGAAATTCAGCATTTAATAGACATTTAAATGATGATGCATTGTGGATATTTGACAAGACACTACAGTTATGTAGCAGTCAGCAGACTGTACAAGCTCCTACAGGTAGGAGAACGTGTTTCACAGTTCTTGATTTAATTTTTGAATGTGCTGCAGCCCCTCAGACTTTGGAGTACATACCTTCAGGCTGAATGCTTTAGCTTGGCTTTATGTTGTATGGTGTGGTAGATTTCCCCTCATTTGAAATGGATATCGACTTTATGTTGAAAATATCTCAAACCTGCTTCAGAGCTCAGTCAACATCATATTTATTGCTGCTTTAAGATCGAACCAAACTAACAGAGCTAATCAAATCTGCAGGATTTTGATCATTGTCTGCATAATTTTATATGACATCAGAAGCTTTGGATGAAAAATACCCAGGTATTTAAAAAGTGAGTGGTTGACCTTGGCTTGTTTCCATCAGCTTGCTGTTAGCTCTTTATTATAAAGTATTTTATTAAACCGTGAGGTTTTAGTGTAAATGAAATGGGAATAAATGAAAAGCTGAAAGCGAGGTGTAATTAGACCGAGACCTTGGCTTTTCGTCCTCGTGTTTTTGTTGGCTAATTGTCTGAGCTCTTGGCATCGGCGCCTCGTCTTCTCTGCTAATGACATTAACAAACCTCCTAATGAAGCAGATTTAAGAAAGATGACCTTGGGCTGGTATTTAAAGTTGTTTAAAAAATAAAAGATAATGACTGAGAGACATTTGGCCTGTCGTGTAAGTTAGAGATTAAAGACAGGAGTATAGTAGTGTAGTTGGAGGTGTGTGATAGTGTTGTCAGAGGTTTAATAAGCCTATTACTGATACACAACACCCAGGATAAACCGTACAACTGATTTCAGAAGGATTGCTGCCACTCTGATGTGTTTTAAAACCCTCCTGTTCTCGGTCCCTGATCTCTCATCCTCACCACGACTCTTTAAGTTTTGGGTCTAAATGGTGGGTTGCCTGTTGTGGAGACAATCCCTCAGTGTAGAGGTGGTGATTTAGTGGGGAGATAAGCTCTCTGTAATGGCAGGGTGGAATAATTCCACTTTAACTAGGAGGCTTGGCTCTCTCCACCCGCTAGAAGAAAACGTTGCTGCTCCTCTCCTCCACTCTTCAGTCCTTTCCCTTTTTCTCCTCCTTTTCTTCTTCTTTTTAACATTTTTTAAACAAATATATATTTTAATGGTTATAGAAGACACATCTCACTGTTTGGTGCCAGAATTCAATATAAACACCCCATGTCTTTACAATCTGAATCTAACCATTTAACAGTTTTTTGTTGGTAATATTCCTAACTGTGACCTATAAATCATACAGACTCCCAAACTCAAAGTGTTATGGTAACACATAGCTAAATAACTTGGCAAAGAACCAATATCCACTGAATTTTTATATGTCGCCAGCAGATTGTCACAAAAATACTTTTTTTGTTTAATCTAAGAATACCAAAGAGTGTTTTAGCACCAACAAGGTGATTCCCAAAGAGATACAATCAGGAAACCTGTCATAGAGTAGATGATAAACTGAAGGATGGTGCATCTCTAGAATACTTTCCTCTTTCTTGAAGATATGACTTATAGGTTTTCATCAGCTTTAGAGCCTGACACTTCTTCTTTTTTTGTTTACATTTCCAATTTTCTTATGTTTTAAGTGCCTTATATGCTATGCTGTCGTGGTCAGGAAGCAGATAGAGTAAAAAGCAGCCAAAATCTAAAGAAACACTTTAAAAAACGTACATAAAGCCTACGGATAAGGACCAGTGCTTCCTAAAGTTGGGGTCGGGGCTAGGGGTGTGTATTGGCAAGAGTGGCTCAATATGATATGCATCACGATACAGGGGAAACAATACAATATGTTGCGATATATCGTGATACTACGAGCAATATGATGTATTGCAATATTTATGAATTTACTTGTTGGAAAACTGTCACAGCTGAACAGAAAATGTAGCCTCTTCAGTTGAGCAGAATCAATTTGCTTTATGCTGAAATGAACCTTTAGTGCTACGTCCTCATGGTATATAGCAGATGTTTGAGAAAACAACTTTCTCCTATCAAGAAGAAATCTGTCTAAATAGGCCACAAAGCACAGATTAGACAAACTGATTGGAAAGAGAGAAAAAAGTAGCTCATCGTTGGCAACAGAAGCAAACTGTGATCTTCATGAAGGAGGAGGCACCGTCTGATTACACCTTGGAGATATGAGAAGACGTGTCTGAGAGTAAAGTGGTGATGCTGAGCAGAGGAAGTGAAGGACAGTGAAGATATCAATGTTTCCTACTTCCTACATCGATCTTATCTGTAACCCCAGTCGCTCTGTCTCTGGCTCTCATGCTACATTTCTGCCTCTCGGTGGCAGAAAAACTGGGAGGTCCGTTGCACTGCAGATTGATTTCACACTGCAGGTGGATCGGACGGGGATGTATAACTCTTTTGAAAGACAACCGGCAAATAATTAGCTTGTGTTGCGTTAGGCTGCCCTCTGGAGGTTTTGGAAACAGGCGCACTAAGAAAATCCTACATGCAGTTTATTTTTAAGGCAGACGTAATAAAACATAAACATGCACTAAGGGTGTAGAATGTGCAGAGACTAATGAGCGTGTCGTTGTGTTTCCCTGGCAGCTCTGCTGTCGTCGTGGTGCGAGGAGCTGGGCCGTCTCCTCCTGCTGCGTCACCAGAAGAACAGACAGAACGAACCGCAGGGAAAAGTCCCCATGCAGCCCAGCATGAACAGCATGAAGCCCGGCCTCACGCACAGGTCAGTGACATGTGACCCGTCAGGTGAAAAACCCAAAACACGCTCTAAAAAACACAAAAACTGAGGTTTTTAACCACATTTTATCTTTAACGCCTGTGTCATAAACATGCCAGAAACTAATTGGTAAAGGGTTTTGAGGAAAGCCAGAATCACCATGAGAGGAGCTAAAGTGATTTGGAGTTGGGGGAGAGATGTGAAGTAATGTTTTCAGAGAACACCGTGTGCTCGCGCCTTGTTATTTTCCTTTCGACGAAGAAGAATCCTGGAATTAGCCAAGTGCTCTGTTTGCCTCGGCCGAGGATCTTGTGGGGAATGTTGTGCCTTTATGGGGAAATATTGAACGTGTCGTCCATTCCAAGAGCTAACCGCTGAGTGAAAACAAGCTGCTCTCCAAAAACAGCAGCTCTCTCCCTCTCCACTGGCCACTTGTCTCTATCCACGAGGATTTAGCTTGTTTATCAAACGTTCCAGAAATTCAGATTTTAAGTCAGAGTGTTTTAAAAAATCCTATAGCACTCCTGTTCACACCCAAAGACCTTTCAACTCTCTGTGTGTGTGTGTGTGTGCGTGTGAGTGAGATGAGGAAGCTTCCTGCCATTTAGAGCTTGTCACTCCACCAGAAGACATCTTGGGAGTATTTTTTCAGATCAGTTTGTCAGGAAGAAATCGTTTTCTTCATGGGATCTAAGGCTCGTATGTGTGTTTTGATCTACTTTCCAGTGATGGATCCTTTCCTTATGACTCAGTCCCCTGGCAACAAAACGCCAACCAGCCCCCTGGGTCGCTGTCTGTAGTTACAACAGTGTGGGGCGTGACTAATACGTCACAGAGTCAGGTACGTCCATTCATTAAAAACAACCTTCTCAGCCTGCCTCATTTCTCAGGCGTGATTTTTTTTCACCCCCTATATGATGTTTTATTTGTAGGTGTTGTGTAACCCCATGGCGAACAGCAATAACCACATAAATCCCGGGGGCAACCCGATGGGATCGGGTATGTCTGCCAGCGCAGCAGGGCTCAGCTCGCCTCAGTTCAACGCTCAACAGCAACAGTTTCCAAACAAAGCTGGCTCCAACCAGTCGTACATGCAGCAGGGCATGTACGGCAGGCCTGGCTACCCCGGCGGCCCTGGAGGATACAGCGGAAGGTAAGAAACAAGTCATTTAGCTCTATTTAGATATTAATGCTGGGAGAGGAAGAGCCAATAGCTACAACCTTGTGTATACATGAGTGCATTAATGTAGGACCGCTAAGACAAAGTTATCAAAGTAACATTTAATCTAACAGGTTTTACCACTTCCAGGCACGTAGCAGTTGACTTGCGTCATGGAGTGATGTGCAGCTTTGCATGTGTGTTTACACCTCATGGGATGGGTTTGCCTGCAGGGCTTTCAGCCAGATGGCAGTCAGGATTTCTAACATGCGGTTAACTCAGAGGATGGATCTGTTTTAACCTTCTTCTTCAAACATTTCCCTGTAGTGTTCTAGCTTAAATCCTTATTGAGTTGGAAGTAGAGCAGACCATAAAAAGTTGGCATTTATTTTTACTTTCATACAGTTTTTTGTGTGTGTTAAACTTCATGTTTGAGCCATTTATCTGCACTTAGCTTTTTCACCTCAGACTTTGTCAGGATTTCTACTCACCTGACTTCTCCGCTACGCTGCCTTTCTAGCAGAAAGCCCTGAAGGCAAACTTCTCTCATTTCAACATTGAACTTTTATTTTAAGAGCTGTGATGTGTTGGGGGTGAGTGTAAATAGTAAAACGGTTGCTATGTGACTGTTTTTACCCAGAGGCACTATCTTTATCATACATAGTAACTGAAACCTGCTTTCTATTATCTTCTACAGTTACTCTGGAGGCCCAAACGCCCCACCTGGAGGTATGGGAATGACCACCCACACACGTCCACCTGGTGACTTTACTCCACCAGCTGCTGCTGCTGCAGCTGCAGCTGTTGCTGCCGCTGCTGCTACGGCAACGGCCACAGCGACAGCCACAGTAGCAGCTCTGCAGGAAACACAGAATAAAGACATGAACCAGTATGGACAGGTACAACACCTGCGTATGGTTGTAACCATTTGGCATTCCCATGATGGTGACTTGTTTTGTTTATATTTAACACCCCTATCTTTTTGTTTTCCACCAGATGTGTCCATCGTTTCAAATGGGTCCGGCTCCAGCCTACAACAGCCAGTTCATGAACCAGCCAGGCCCACGGGGGCCCCCAGGAGGTATGAATCCAGCCAGCATGGCCTCAGCCATGAACAACCCCAGTATGAGCGGGCCCCCAATGGGTATGAACCAGGCTCGATCTGCAGCGATGACACCTTTTGGAGCTCACAGCCAAAGGATGCCACAGCAAGGGTATCCTGGGGTGCCTCGGCAGAGCATGCCCATGCAGGGGATGAAGAGGCCATATCCTGGAGAAGTCAGTGGAAAGGTCAAAAACCTGTCTGAAACTTAGGTTTCTTGAAGCATTTAGATGTATTTCTCTTTTTCTTTTAACTTTTTCCATCAAGGGGAGCTATGGAGGTCAGCAGTATGGGCCAAACAGCCAGTTCCAGGCACAACAAGGCCAGTACCCCACATCAAACGCCCCCAGGCCGCTGCCCTCTCCTAACTACCCCGGTCAGAGGATGCCAGTGCAGCAGGGCCAAGGACAGTACCCTCCTGGCATGCCCATGGGCCAGTACTACAAGGTTTGTTATCCCACAGTATGTGTCTATAACTACTGAATATTTTATATATAGGGGAACATAAGAAATACATAAAATAACCATTACTTTTGATTTCCCCTACAGCAAGAGCCCTTTAATGGTCAGAGCACCAACTTCTCTGGAGGTGGATACTCCTACAACCAGGGCAGTGGGGTACGTTTTCACTTCCTGTCCACTGAAAGATGGTTCAGTTTCAAAATGCCAAGATCTCATCCAGTCATGTTTGTCTAGTTCAGCTGATGTTTTTATTGGTGCTCATTCACTGCTTTTAACAGCCCCCCAGGCCTGGTAACTACCCCCACTCGCCGGTCCCTGGAAACCCCACACCTCCGATGACCCCTGGGAGTAGTATTCCTCCGTATCTGTCGCCAAACCAGGATGTGAAGCCGCCGTTTCCACCTGACATGAAACCAAATATAACAGCACTTCCTCCCCCTCCGAGTGAGTCCACCAGCAGCTCCTAAAAACAGGATTCATGACACATTTGTCTTTTTAATCTTGGCTTATTTTTTAAATCTTCTCCAGGTAATCCCAACGAGGAACTGCGTCTGACGTTCCCGGTCAGGGATGGGGTGGTGCTGGAGCCGTTCCGCCTGGAGCACAACCTGGCTGTCAGTAACCACGTCTTCCACCTGCGGCCCTCCGTACACCAGACCCTCATGTGGAGGTAGGACCGTCGCACTTTCCTCTTCCATCTAAAGCTTATTGTCGTTTTCTGCAGCTAAACACGTCATCACCCTGTTTTTGTGCTCATAGGTCGGACCTCGAACTGCAGTTTAAGTGCTACCACCACGAAGACCGGCAGATGAACACAAACTGGCCCGCCTCGGTCCAGGTCAGCGTCAACGCCACCCCCCTCACCATCGAGAGGGGCGACAACAAAACCTCCCACAAACCACTGCACCTGAAGCACGTGTGCCAACCGGGGAGGAACACCATCCAAATCACGGTCACAGCCTGCTGTTGTGTGAGTGCACGCTGCAGAAAGAGAGATCAGCTGGGATGATCTGACTCAGTATTTTATTCTGCAGATTAGGCTCAGTTAAGCGGTCTGTGCTAACTCTGTTTTGTGTGTTCTTGTGTTGCTTTGCAGTCCCACCTGTTTGTCCTTCAGCTGGTCCACAGACCATCTGTTCGCTCCGTCCTCCAGGGGCTCCTGAAGAAGAGGCTCCTTCCTGCAGAACACTGCATCACCAAGAGTAAGGCTCGTTTTGTCTAGTTAATACAGAGAGACGTCTTCATTCTGCGAGCTCACACCTGTTCCCCTTTATGTCAGTGCCTTAAAAAGAACACCTGTGCATGAAATGCAACTCCCTCTAAAACGCATCCTCTCTTCAGTTAAGAGGAACTTCAGCAGCGTGGCGGCGTCAGCAGGCAACACCACTCTGAACGGAGAGGACGGAGTGGAGCAGACAGCCATTAAAGTGTCGCTGAAATGTCCTATTACCTTCCGACGCATCCAGCTACCGGCACGGGGGCATGACTGCAAACATGTGCAGGTACGTTTTGGCTTAAAACAGCAATTTGTTTTAAAAATTGACAATGTTTCATTAAGTTTTTGGGATGTCGCCCTTTTTAGTGCTTTGATCTGGAGTCCTACTTGCAGCTAAACTGTGAGCGAGGGACATGGAGGTGTCCTGTGTGCAAGTAAGTTAAGAAAAAAGTATTTTTATGGGATTTGAAATTGGGATTATTGTTAAGAATGTTATATTTTCCCTTCATTTAGTAAAACAGCCTTATTGGAAGGTCTGGAGGTGGATCAGTTCATGTGGGGGATTCTCAACGCCATCCAGAAGTAAGTTACCTTTCTCACCTCCTTAGTGCACTTAGTTTGACTCATTTTCTGTCAAAATGAAACACTTTCTTTTATCTTCTCCAACAGCTCGGAGTTTGAGGAGGTCACCATAGACCCGACCTGTAGCTGGAGGCCTGTTCCCATTAAGTCTGAGCTACACATCAAAGAGGATCCTGACGGGCCGCTGGCCAAGCGCTTTAAGACCATGAGCCCGAGTCAGATGACCATGCCCAATGTGATGGACATGATCGCTCAGTTAGGGCCCGGTCCAGGACCAGGTCCTGGGCCAGGACCAGGTCCAAGCCCATACCCCCCACACCCTGGTCAGCACCCCAGTGGCAATGGGGCAGATTACCCAGGAGCAGGTAATAAAAAGTTAATTTAAAACATGTTTGTCTTTAGGAAAAGCTTGATACTGAGCCTCTTTAAAACACTGCAGCAATGATGAAAGATGTGCTTTTGCAACATTGATGACGTATCACCAGAAATGACCAAGTAAATAGATGTTTTCTCTTTTCTCTCTGAAGGCAACAGCTACCACAGCCACGGGAGCTTTGACTTCCCCAACGCGAATCCCTCGGGTGGTGGTGTTGGAGGAGGTGGAGGTTCAGGTCCTCCTATGAATGATTTCATCCACGGCCCCCAACTCTCCCACCCCCCTGATGGACCTGGTGGTCTCCTCTCCCAGGACAAGCCCCTCAGCCACAGCATGAACGATGCAGTAAGTAGATTTCCACGACACGCCATCACACCACTAGTTACGCAAATCAAGTCAGCCTAAACTGAGATTCTGCTGCAGTAGACCTGTAGCATCATATTGCTACTGAGCTTGAAGGAGAAAATCAGCAAAGTGTCAAACTGAAACCACAGATTTGTTATCTGAGCAAGGTGCAGCCTTTTCCTGTAGCCAGCATGTGTGCTCAGTCATGCCCACATGCTCCCGTCACCCTGAAACTTTGCAGCTGCACGTCTGCTGATCACAGCTTCCATTTTGATAGCCCGTTCCATATTACTCATGCTGGATCTCATCCCGTCCCCCTCCCCTGTCCTTAACAATCTTCCCTTCCCTCCCCGTGTCTCTCACACTTTACCTTTTCCTTTCTTTTCACTCTCCTTTTGCTTTCTGTTTGCGTCTCGCACCTGCAGATGTCCCATTCAGATCAGTCCCATAACTCCATGCAGCAGAGCTTGCATGCATCTCCTCACCCTGGCAGCCAAACAGGGCCGCCCTTGCATCACAGCGGGCAGTCAGGGCTGCCTTTGCATCACAGTGGCCAGACATCGCAGCCGCCTCGCCAACCGCAGCCTCCACCGCAGCCTCAGCATCCCGGGCAGAGCAGTCACCCCCACAGCGATCTGAACTTTAACCCCTCCTCAGATGAGATGGGCAGATGGGTCAGGGAGCCCAGGATATGCCTGAACCCTCGCTGGATGTAAGTGTCTGCTTTGGGGGCCTTAAGCTACCTGTTAACAGCTACCATTGTCTGACGCAGCTTCTCTCATCTCTTTGCTGTGTGCTCTGTTTGATAATACCTTCTGAGGAGCTGTAGCCATCAACCAATCACTGAATGTCTCACCTGTCGCTGCTTTATCTGCTCCTCACCCACAGCTGCTTCCAGAGCTGGCCAATCCAGAAGAGTTACTGTCATACCTGGACCCTCCCGACCTCCCGGCCAACAGCAATGACGACCTGCTCTCCCTTTTTGAGAACAACTAGCCCCTTCCTGATCCACCTCTCCGTCCTGCAAACCTTCCTCCACCTAAAGGAGTCGTCACGCACTCGGCTGTCATATACTTCCTGTCAAGCAGCTTCCTGTCCACACACACACACACACACACTTGAACTGTTTCTCAGTAAATGTGTGTTATAGGGACACAGCTACATGGGAACTCCAAGGAAGGAAGCAGGACAGCCACTCATCTCTGCACTCCTTTTGTTTTTGTTTGTTTTGTGTAAAGATTCTACACACCAGTTCCACCGCCTCTGGCTCAAAACGCACCATTTGTGGTCATGTTGGTGGGCACTAAAGTGAAATTATATATATAAATCATATACACTCGTATGTGTATAGAAACATATATGATATTTGTGACTTTTCAACTGAAAACTGTGCAGCTATAATCATCTATAACAACAGAGGAGATGGGAACCTTGTGTTGAAGCTTTCTGGTTTTTTATATATAATTTTCCTTTTGACAGAAGTCGAGTCGAAGGGAAAAGTCATTGTGTTGTAAGAGTGTTTTTATCCTTAATGAAACATGTTCTTCCAGATCTTTGGCGCATGCCGTGCCCTTTGACCCCCCCCCACCCCCCACCCCCCCACAAGACTTCCCAGTGTGTGAGTGCATCGGTTAAATAACTGGAACTCATTAAATACAGAGCACTGATAGACAGGCTGCATCATCCTCCAGCGTCAGCAGAGGAAGTGAGTGCATGTTGTGCAATGTGTGTGTGCAATGTGTGTGTGCGTGTGTGTGTGTGCTTACACGTCCTGTTTTGTTTGCTCATGAGCCTAATGTGAAAGACAGGATGGAGAGAGAGATAGACAGAAGAGGGAGGAACAGCAAACGGAAAGGAGATAGACTGATCATAGCCGTCTCGTGTCTTCTGATGTTTTACTCTTCATTAACTTCTGCACCATTTTGATCACAAGTGCACGTGTGCCAACAGATCCTGTTGTGTTTGTCCACCTAAAATGTGCTCAAGCATTTATTCTATCTCCCCTTTGTCATTATTTCATTTCCACCCCCATCGTTTTGTAAAAATTCCTGTCTCTGTTAGTGTTTGTCATTGTTCCACGTTGAGATTCTCTCCACCCGGTTTGGATTTTTGGTTTTGATTTCATTTAAAAGCATTCTATAGACGCCTGTTTTATATATATAAAAAACCCACCTGTGTGGTCAGACACAATCTCCTTTTGTCGTGTCGTCTCTGTTGAACTGCATCTTTTAAAAAGTTTTGAAAGAAAAAAAAAAGCATGATCCATTTGTGTTCCCAGACTTGTGTATATACCCGTCGTGAAAACCATGTGACTGTACAGTACTGTAGCTAGTAGCGACAACGTCATGGTACTGTGTGTCTGTTGAAGTCTGCACACACACACACACGGTGACAAATACACAATTTCTTATAATCTTGGACTTATTTTGCAGATATTTTATTTATATATACACACGTTTGTAACAATTGATCATCTTTAAACAGGTTGTTTTTGTTTCTAAAACAATACTTTTGCAGCTTAGAGGTCCAAAAATCTCCACAACTGACTTCCCTGCTTAAAAACATTTTCATTTCCATGACATTTTATATTTTTGTCCAGTGTTTTTAATGATTGGCATCATTTAGTTTACAGTTTTATGCAGTACAGACAATGAATTTCAAATCTTCTACTCGTCGTCTGATGAAATCTTCCCAATTTGAGTTCATTTGACTTTACTTGTCAACTCACGCATATAACGAGGTTAAAGAGTCAGATGTTGTTTATTTGTTTGTCTAAGACAATGCACTGCCGCATCGGGAGGCTTTATTTCCCTACACAGTGTGTAAAATTACATGTAACCTTTCACAGAATCAAATCTTGTTACGCAGTTTCTGGTTGCAAATGCTGGAAACTAAGTTGAGGATTTAAACATTAAATAAAAAAGAAGGAAGAAGAAAGAGGATATTGTATAATGAAATCTGGTTGCATTTACAAGCAGAGGATTTGGGATGGGAGGGGATGTATGTATATAATGTAAATGACAAATAGAGACACATTAACAGAAATGTATTCATTTTCTCCAGTGGGAGTGTGCATAGTGTATTTAGAATTTGTAAAGCTTGCATCCTCCTGTCAGACGTTGAATTGGGACAAACCAGTCTGTGTTTGATGGCCTCTGTGCAGACTTCTCTAACCACGCCTGTTCATTTCTGTAAGATACTTTATGTAGCTCTCTGTGTGGGGGTTCAAGAAGACGAGATGATTTTGCTTTGCGTAATATTAAACCTCTGTGTATTTCACTATTACCTGCGTACTTTTTAAAAGGTGCTACAAAATTATTACGACCTTTTGAGGTATAATTGGGACTTGGAGACACTCGGCCCCAGGTGGCCTTCGAGGGTCTCTGAATTTACAGTTTGTAAAATAAAATTTTTTTTGTCAAATTTATAATTTTTATGGAATTTGGCAAATGTGCTATAAAGGTACAATCTGAAGCGATTGGCACACGTGGCAATTGTCTATTTGGTTTTTGTACATTCTGTGTACAATCATTTCATATTCTAAACTGGTCAGAAGAACATTGTGATTTTTAGTCTTGCAAATCTGTATGTAGTTAGATGATGTGACATCCTAATATTTATCTAATAAATATGTATTCAGATGAAACACAAATCATGCATTCCGTCTTTTTTACTTTCCATTAACATTTACTATAAATTAGTTGAACTGCTTTTTGTGCAACAATATTTACATAAATTAAACACAAAAATGCAACCTCTGGTTGTATGTACTGCTTAAAATTAAAAGAGACATTTTAATTATTCTGGTATCAAGTCAGTTAAACTGGGATGTTGATCTGGTCAGTTAAGTAGCAGAGGGGGTTGTTAATCAGCCGTTTGGCTGTTAATGAAATTAACAAAAGGTGCAACAACGAGACAACCCTATAAACAGGAATGGTTTAGCAGGTTTAGGGGACAGACTAAGTTTTTCCTCCTCATTTTTTGACTGCTTTTCAGTAGTTTTGCATTTGACTAGGGTCAGTGTCATTACTGGTGAGGAGATACCTGGACCCTACAGAGGTTGTACAGGTAATCCAACTCCACCAAGATGGAGCATCAACATGTGGACAAGGCTGTTCCTTAAGAAAGTCCTTAACCAATCAGCAGGACTGATACCTGCCCCTTTGTTCAAGGGGAGCAGGATGAGTACTGCCAGAGCTCTACAAAGTGACCAAACCATTAAACAGATTCACGATGGTAGCCTGAGGACCTGACATTAGTGACCCCTGTGTTCACTGCCTGGCACCGAGGAGCTCCACTGGCATTTACCAGAGGACACCTTTGGAAGGTCTGGCGCCTGATGTTTTCCACAAATGAGCAGGCTGACTTTGAGATCATGTGGCAGAAATGAAATGGTCTGGAGAAGCTGTGGTGAGGTGAGCGTTCTGCTGCTGCTACATGTTCAGCATGATGGGTTTGGTGGTAGGTCAGTCTGGGGAGGTAGATCCATGGAGGAACACACAGACGTCCTGTCATCAGGTATCAGGATGAAATCCATAGACCCACCCTTCACTGGTGCAGTGGGTCCTGGGTTCCTCCTGGTGCATGATGATTCCTGGTCTCAAGATTTAGGTCCATCTGATGCTCCCAGGTTGCACTTCAGATGGTTTTCTGGTCATAATCTAGGGGGAGATACACCAGGACATCATCCATCATCTCATAAGGAGCCCCGATGTGTTACTGAGAACTATCATGAGCTGCTGCAATGACATTTCAGCTAATTGAACTAGTCTGATGCATCAGCTCAGTTTAAATTTCTTAGTGACTTCAAATTAAGCCCTCTGTAAGTTAATCATTTTCATTCCTAACACATTACCCATTAAATACCAGTATGAAGATCCAGCAGGAATTCTTTTAAATTTTAAAATTAATTGGAACAGTGTATGCATACTTTGTTTTCTTTGCAGAATAATATCGACCATATATGTGTCAAATATATGTTCAAATGAAATATTGAACATTTAATTCAAATCAGATTATTTCTTTTCCTTTTTCTTTTTTTTTGGCTGAAGAAATTTGTGAAGACAAGAGAATGGTTAAAATTGTTATTGCTAAACTTGGAAATGAGTATTTTTTTTAAATAAAATTGTTCTTTGTTTGCAAACCTTAAAAACTTTCGTGTTTGTTTGTTTGTTTGTTCACCTACCTTCTTATTAAATAAGTCGATGAGAGAAAAACAAACCCATAAACGTCAGTGTGGTTGTTTTATTTTTCTGCCACGTGGTGTCGCTGTTTCGCTCCCTGACGCTCAGTGCGTCCTTCCGTGTCGT
>SSNR01000046.1:2233510-2245396 GCA_006937965.1 Callopanchax toddi | reverse complement strand
CCTCTTCCATCTAAAGCTTATTGTCGTTTTCTGCAGCTAAACACGTCATCACCCTGTTTTTGTGCTCATAGGTCGGACCTCGAACTGCAGTTTAAGTGCTACCACCACGAAGACCGGCAGATGAACACAAACTGGCCCGCCTCGGTCCAGGTCAGCGTCAACGCCACCCCCCTCACCATCGAGAGGGGCGACAACAAAACCTCCCACAAACCACTGCACCTGAAGCACGTGTGCCAACCGGGGAGGAACACCATCCAAATCACGGTCACAGCCTGCTGTTGTGTGAGTGCACGCTGCAGAAAGAGAGATCAGCTGGGATGATCTGACTCAGTATTTTATTCTGCAGATTAGGCTCAGTTAAGCGGTCTGTGCTAACTCTGTTTTGTGTGTTCTTGTGTTGCTTTGCAGTCCCACCTGTTTGTCCTTCAGCTGGTCCACAGACCATCTGTTCGCTCCGTCCTCCAGGGGCTCCTGAAGAAGAGGCTCCTTCCTGCAGAACACTGCATCACCAAGAGTAAGGCTCGTTTTGTCTAGTTAATACAGAGAGACGTCTTCATTCTGCGAGCTCACACCTGTTCCCCTTTATGTCAGTGCCTTAAAAAGAACACCTGTGCATGAAATGCAACTCCCTCTAAAACGCATCCTCTCTTCAGTTAAGAGGAACTTCAGCAGCGTGGCGGCGTCAGCAGGCAACACCACTCTGAACGGAGAGGACGGAGTGGAGCAGACAGCCATTAAAGTGTCGCTGAAATGTCCTATTACCTTCCGACGCATCCAGCTACCGGCACGGGGGCATGACTGCAAACATGTGCAGGTACGTTTTGGCTTAAAACAGCAATTTGTTTTAAAAATTGACAATGTTTCATTAAGTTTTTGGGATGTCGCCCTTTTTAGTGCTTTGATCTGGAGTCCTACTTGCAGCTAAACTGTGAGCGAGGGACATGGAGGTGTCCTGTGTGCAAGTAAGTTAAGAAAAAAGTATTTTTATGGGATTTGAAATTGGGATTATTGTTAAGAATGTTATATTTTCCCTTCATTTAGTAAAACAGCCTTATTGGAAGGTCTGGAGGTGGATCAGTTCATGTGGGGGATTCTCAACGCCATCCAGAAGTAAGTTACCTTTCTCACCTCCTTAGTGCACTTAGTTTGACTCATTTTCTGTCAAAATGAAACACTTTCTTTTATCTTCTCCAACAGCTCGGAGTTTGAGGAGGTCACCATAGACCCGACCTGTAGCTGGAGGCCTGTTCCCATTAAGTCTGAGCTACACATCAAAGAGGATCCTGACGGGCCGCTGGCCAAGCGCTTTAAGACCATGAGCCCGAGTCAGATGACCATGCCCAATGTGATGGACATGATCGCTCAGTTAGGGCCCGGTCCAGGACCAGGTCCTGGGCCAGGACCAGGTCCAAGCCCATACCCCCCACACCCTGGTCAGCACCCCAGTGGCAATGGGGCAGATTACCCAGGAGCAGGTAATAAAAAGTTAATTTAAAACATGTTTGTCTTTAGGAAAAGCTTGATACTGAGCCTCTTTAAAACACTGCAGCAATGATGAAAGATGTGCTTTTGCAACATTGATGACGTATCACCAGAAATGACCAAGTAAATAGATGTTTTCTCTTTTCTCTCTGAAGGCAACAGCTACCACAGCCACGGGAGCTTTGACTTCCCCAACGCGAATCCCTCGGGTGGTGGTGTTGGAGGAGGTGGAGGTTCAGGTCCTCCTATGAATGATTTCATCCACGGCCCCCAACTCTCCCACCCCCCTGATGGACCTGGTGGTCTCCTCTCCCAGGACAAGCCCCTCAGCCACAGCATGAACGATGCAGTAAGTAGATTTCCACGACACGCCATCACACCACTAGTTACGCAAATCAAGTCAGCCTAAACTGAGATTCTGCTGCAGTAGACCTGTAGCATCATATTGCTACTGAGCTTGAAGGAGAAAATCAGCAAAGTGTCAAACTGAAACCACAGATTTGTTATCTGAGCAAGGTGCAGCCTTTTCCTGTAGCCAGCATGTGTGCTCAGTCATGCCCACATGCTCCCGTCACCCTGAAACTTTGCAGCTGCACGTCTGCTGATCACAGCTTCCATTTTGATAGCCCGTTCCATATTACTCATGCTGGATCTCATCCCGTCCCCCTCCCCTGTCCTTAACAATCTTCCCTTCCCTCCCCGTGTCTCTCACACTTTACCTTTTCCTTTCTTTTCACTCTCCTTTTGCTTTCTGTTTGCGTCTCGCACCTGCAGATGTCCCATTCAGATCAGTCCCATAACTCCATGCAGCAGAGCTTGCATGCATCTCCTCACCCTGGCAGCCAAACAGGGCCGCCCTTGCATCACAGCGGGCAGTCAGGGCTGCCTTTGCATCACAGTGGCCAGACATCGCAGCCGCCTCGCCAACCGCAGCCTCCACCGCAGCCTCAGCATCCCGGGCAGAGCAGTCACCCCCACAGCGATCTGAACTTTAACCCCTCCTCAGATGGGCAGATGGGTCAGGGAGCCCAGGATATGCCTGAACCCTCGCTGGATGTAAGTGTCTGCTTTGGGGGCCTTAAGCTACCTGTTAACAGCTACCATTGTCTGACGCAGCTTCTCTCATCTCTTTGCTGTGTGCTCTGTTTGATAATACCTTCTGAGGAGCTGTAGCCATCAACCAATCACTGAATGTCTCACCTGTCGCTGCTTTATCTGCTCCTCACCCACAGCTGCTTCCAGAGCTGGCCAATCCAGAAGAGTTACTGTCATACCTGGACCCTCCCGACCTCCCGGCCAACAGCAATGACGACCTGCTCTCCCTTTTTGAGAACAACTAGCCCCTTCCTGATCCACCTCTCCGTCCTGCAAACCTTCCTCCACCTAAAGGAGTCGTCACGCACTCGGCTGTCATATACTTCCTGTCAAGCAGCTTCCTGTCCACACACACACACACACACACTTGAACTGTTTCTCAGTAAATGTGTGTTATAGGGACACAGCTACATGGGAACTCCAAGGAAGGAAGCAGGACAGCCACTCATCTCTGCACTCCTTTTGTTTTTGTTTGTTTTGTGTAAAGATTCTACACACCAGTTCCACCGCCTCTGGCTCAAAACGCACCATTTGTGGTCATGTTGGTGGGCACTAAAGTGAAATTATATATATAAATCATATACACTCGTATGTGTATAGAAACATATATGATATTTGTGACTTTTCAACTGAAAACTGTGCAGCTATAATCATCTATAACAACAGAGGAGATGGGAACCTTGTGTTGAAGCTTTCTGGTTTTTTATATATAATTTTCCTTTTGACAGAAGTCGAGTCGAAGGGAAAAGTCATTGTGTTGTAAGAGTGTTTTTATCCTTAATGAAACATGTTCTTCCAGATCTTTGGCGCATGCCGTGCCCTTTGACCCCCCCCCACCCCCCACCCCCCCACAAGACTTCCCAGTGTGTGAGTGCATCGGTTAAATAACTGGAACTCATTAAATACAGAGCACTGATAGACAGGCTGCATCATCCTCCAGCGTCAGCAGAGGAAGTGAGTGCATGTTGTGCAATGTGTGTGTGCAATGTGTGTGTGCGTGTGTGTGTGTGCTTACACGTCCTGTTTTGTTTGCTCATGAGCCTAATGTGAAAGACAGGATGGAGAGAGAGATAGACAGAAGAGGGAGGAACAGCAAACGGAAAGGAGATAGACTGATCATAGCCGTCTCGTGTCTTCTGATGTTTTACTCTTCATTAACTTCTGCACCATTTTGATCACAAGTGCACGTGTGCCAACAGATCCTGTTGTGTTTGTCCACCTAAAATGTGCTCAAGCATTTATTCTATCTCCCCTTTGTCATTATTTCATTTCCACCCCCATCGTTTTGTAAAAATTCCTGTCTCTGTTAGTGTTTGTCATTGTTCCACGTTGAGATTCTCTCCACCCGGTTTGGATTTTTGGTTTTGATTTCATTTAAAAGCATTCTATAGACGCCTGTTTTATATATATAAAAAACCCACCTGTGTGGTCAGACACAATCTCCTTTTGTCGTGTCGTCTCTGTTGAACTGCATCTTTTAAAAAGTTTTGAAAGAAAAAAAAAAGCATGATCCATTTGTGTTCCCAGACTTGTGTATATACCCGTCGTGAAAACCATGTGACTGTACAGTACTGTAGCTAGTAGCGACAACGTCATGGTACTGTGTGTCTGTTGAAGTCTGCACACACACACACACGGTGACAAATACACAATTTCTTATAATCTTGGACTTATTTTGCAGATATTTTATTTATATATACACACGTTTGTAACAATTGATCATCTTTAAACAGGTTGTTTTTGTTTCTAAAACAATACTTTTGCAGCTTAGAGGTCCAAAAATCTCCACAACTGACTTCCCTGCTTAAAAACATTTTCATTTCCATGACATTTTATATTTTTGTCCAGTGTTTTTAATGATTGGCATCATTTAGTTTACAGTTTTATGCAGTACAGACAATGAATTTCAAATCTTCTACTCGTCGTCTGATGAAATCTTCCCAATTTGAGTTCATTTGACTTTACTTGTCAACTCACGCATATAACGAGGTTAAAGAGTCAGATGTTGTTTATTTGTTTGTCTAAGACAATGCACTGCCGCATCGGGAGGCTTTATTTCCCTACACAGTGTGTAAAATTACATGTAACCTTTCACAGAATCAAATCTTGTTACGCAGTTTCTGGTTGCAAATGCTGGAAACTAAGTTGAGGATTTAAACATTAAATAAAAAAGAAGGAAGAAGAAAGAGGATATTGTATAATGAAATCTGGTTGCATTTACAAGCAGAGGATTTGGGATGGGAGGGGATGTATGTATATAATGTAAATGACAAATAGAGACACATTAACAGAAATGTATTCATTTTCTCCAGTGGGAGTGTGCATAGTGTATTTAGAATTTGTAAAGCTTGCATCCTCCTGTCAGACGTTGAATTGGGACAAACCAGTCTGTGTTTGATGGCCTCTGTGCAGACTTCTCTAACCACGCCTGTTCATTTCTGTAAGATACTTTATGTAGCTCTCTGTGTGGGGGTTCAAGAAGACGAGATGATTTTGCTTTGCGTAATATTAAACCTCTGTGTATTTCACTATTACCTGCGTACTTTTTAAAAGGTGCTACAAAATTATTACGACCTTTTGAGGTATAATTGGGACTTGGAGACACTCGGCCCCAGGTGGCCTTCGAGGGTCTCTGAATTTACAGTTTGTAAAATAAAATTTTTTTTGTCAAATTTATAATTTTTATGGAATTTGGCAAATGTGCTATAAAGGTACAATCTGAAGCGATTGGCACACGTGGCAATTGTCTATTTGGTTTTTGTACATTCTGTGTACAATCATTTCATATTCTAAACTGGTCAGAAGAACATTGTGATTTTTAGTCTTGCAAATCTGTATGTAGTTAGATGATGTGACATCCTAATATTTATCTAATAAATATGTATTCAGATGAAACACAAATCATGCATTCCGTCTTTTTTACTTTCCATTAACATTTACTATAAATTAGTTGAACTGCTTTTTGTGCAACAATATTTACATAAATTAAACACAAAAATGCAACCTCTGGTATAAATTAGTTGAACTGCTTTTTGTGCAACAATATTTACATAAATTAAACACAAAAATGCAACCTCTGGTTGTATGTACTGCTTAAAATTAAAAGAGACATTTTAATTATTCTGGTATCAAGTCAGTTAAACTGGGATGTTGATCTGGTCAGTTAAGTAGCAGAGGGGGTTGTTAATCAGCCGTTTGGCTGTTAATGAAATTAACAAAAGGTGCAACAACGAGACAACCCTATAAACAGGAATGGTTTAGCAGGTTTAGGGGACAGACTAAGTTTTTCCTCCTCATTTTTTGACTGCTTTTCAGTAGTTTTGCATTTGACTAGGGTCAGTGTCATTACTGGTGAGGAGATACCTGGACCCTACAGAGGTTGTACAGGTAATCCAACTCCACCAAGATGGAGCATCAACATGTGGACAAGGCTGTTCCTTAAGAAAGTCCTTAACCAATCAGCAGGACTGATACCTGCCCCTTTGTTCAAGGGGAGCAGGATGAGTACTGCCAGAGCTCTACAAAGTGACCAAACCATTAAACAGATTCACGATGGTAGCCTGAGGACCTGACATTAGTGACCCCTGTGTTCACTGCCTGGCACCGAGGAGCTCCACTGGCATTTACCAGAGGACACCTTTGGAAGGTCTGGCGCCTGATGTTTTCCACAAATGAGCAGGCTGACTTTGAGATCATGTGGCAGAAATGAAATGGTCTGGAGAAGCTGTGGTGAGGTGAGCGTTCTGCTGCTGCTACATGTTCAGCATGATGGGTTTGGTGGTAGGTCAGTCTGGGGAGGTAGATCCATGGAGGAACACACAGACGTCCTGTCATCAGGTATCAGGATGAAATCCATAGACCCACCCTTCACTGGTGCAGTGGGTCCTGGGTTCCTCCTGGTGCATGATGATTCCTGGTCTCAAGATTTAGGTCCATCTGATGCTCCCAGGTTGCACTTCAGATGGTTTTCTGGTCATAATCTAGGGGGAGATACACCAGGACATCATCCATCATCTCATAAGGAGCCCCGATGTGTTACTGAGAACTATCATGAGCTGCTGCAATGACATTTCAGCTAATTGAACTAGTCTGATGCATCAGCTCAGTTTAAATTTCTTAGTGACTTCAAATTAAGCCCTCTGTAAGTTAATCATTTTCATTCCTAACACATTACCCATTAAATACCAGTATGAAGATCCAGCAGGAATTCTTTTAAATTTTAAAATTAATTGGAACAGTGTATGCATACTTTGTTTTCTTTGCAGAATAATATCGACCATATATGTGTCAAATATATGTTCAAATGAAATATTGAACATTTAATTCAAATCAGATTATTTCTTTTCCTTTTTCTTTTTTTTTGGCTGAAGAAATTTGTGAAGACAAGAGAATGGTTAAAATTGTTATTGCTAAACTTGGAAATGAGTATTTTTTTTAAATAAAATTGTTCTTTGTTTGCAAACCTTAAAAACTTTCGTGTTTGTTTGTTTGTTTGTTCACCTACCTTCTTATTAAATAAGTCGATGAGAGAAAAACAAACCCATAAACGTCAGTGTGGTTGTTTTATTTTTCTGCCACGTGGTGTCGCTGTTTCGCTCCCTGACGCTCAGTGCGTCCTTCCGTGTCGTCATACGTAAACACCAACTTTAATGGCCTCAAGATTCCCCTCACCTCCTCAGCTGAGCAGCAATGATATCGATTAAAAACCGCATGAGATACAGCTCGTTGGGCGTGGCTGCTGCCAGGCTGTTCTCCTCCGGTTCCGACGAGAACCCGGTCGTGTTTCTGGACATCGAGGCCGACGGTGAGCCTCTTGGGAGAATAGTCATCGAGGTAGCAGCTGTAGGTAGCGGGCTAGCCGCTAACTAACAGACCTTGAATTCACCTGCAGCAAACTGAACAAAACATATTTTTTATCCATTTATTTCATCTTGCAGTTGAATGCTGATATAGTGCCAAAAACCGCAGGTAAATATATGTTTTAATTAAGTTGAATATTTTATTTTCTTGTTTTAAAACTAATTAAAAAAAAAAACTAATGTGGCTGAACAGAAAACTTCAGAGCCCTGTGTACAGGAGAGCATGGCTTTGGATACAAAGGTTGTGTGTTTCACAGGATCATCCCAGAATTTATGTGTCAGGTAAGATTTATATTCACACAGTGTTGTGTTAAAATAGAGAGAGAGGTTACATTTCTGTGTTGCTGTCTTTTTGTCAGGGAGGAGATTTCACCAACCATAACGGTACAGGAGGGAAGTCTATTTATGGGAAATCATTCAAAGATGAAAACTTCAAAATAAAGCACTCTGGTCCAGGTAAAGCTCAACAACTGAAACATAATAAGAGATCTGTTATGTGCTCAGGATATTATTATTATTATTATTATAGCACTTTATGTATTTATATTTTGTTAAAGACCAACCAATGCACACAAAGCAACCACAGATGCAAAGCGTGTTTGATATTTTGATTTATCTGCATTTTGACAACTCTCCACTAGATGGCAGTGCTCCACATCACACAACAGTCAAAATTCCTGTTCATATAGATTTTGCAATCCTCATGTGAATGACCTACTTTTTAGTTGGTCAACAAACACAAATCAAAATAATTTACTGACTTGGATAACCTTTTTTTACAAACTGTTTGGGTTTTTTTCTGAGCCTCATTTTTGTGTGATCACAGGTTGCGTCAAAGAAGAGAAACAAGCTTTTTCCAAACACATTTCACAACTTGGATCATGTGTCCTGTGATGCTGTCTGTTCTTAGTGTCACTATATCAAAGGGAAAACAACATCAAGGTTTACTTGTGTTTTGTTGATCAGGTGTTTGATTTCTGCAGGAACACTATCAATGGCAAATTCAGGACCAAACACAAACGGCTCACAGTTCTTCATCAGTACGACCAAAACCGAATGGTAAATACGCTCTCCCTCTTATCTGAGTTTATCCATTTAGCACCTAATTTATTTTGTTTTTTTTCCCCATCAGGCTTGATGGTAAACATGTGGTGTTCGGGCAAGTGAAGGAAGGAATGGATGTAGTCATGAAGATGCAGACTTTTGGTTTACATGACGGAGGAGTGATCAAGAAAATTGTCATTGCTGATTGTGGGGAAATCAAATAACATCTAAAGCCATTTACAAAGGTCTGTTTAATGACCTAATATGCAAAACCTTTGGTATTTCCTGTGTCTTCCCTCTGATATTCATGCAACATTTTAAACACAAACAATCCCTGGTGATCATTTTATCCACTAAAATGGGACATTCTAATTGAATTATGTTAAGAAATCCAAAAATGCATTGTTTTATGTTGAAAATGAGGCGAGGACATTTTGAAGTGTGTGTGTTTATATCTGAGACTGAGGGTTAAACTTAGATTTTGTTGACAAATGCACTTTATACAAAACTTTATCCATTTTATGCAGATGTTTACAAAATGCTTGGCTGCTAATAATAAAACAATACACAAAAACTATGCAGTGGAAATTATGAAATAATGCAATTTTTAATGAAGTGTTACATTATTCAAGATACATATTAGTTAATTAATTTATTTATTTTTTGTATAGTTTCAGGTGTATGCCTTCAATCTTCTCTCAAAAAAGTTGTGCAAAGTGAAGCTTCCCTGTTTGAGAAAAGCAAAGTGTTCAAAATAAACATTCATTATGGCTTTGGAGATTTGTAGAACTCCTAAATTTGACAACAAATGCCTTTTTATATTCTTTTTAAACTCTAGATTATATATATTTTACTTTTCCCATCTTTAATGGCATGTTAGCAAACAAAGGGGAATTCCCTGAACTTTGTTTGCCTTTTTATTACTTCCAATGTTACATCTGCTGTTGAGTCAAATGATGTGTGATTTTAGAAGTGCTCTGAGGCTCATTCAGTAATTTAATTTTAATCAGGAGATGCCCAGGCACTTTTGTCATTCAGCCTTCTTTTTTGTGTGAGAAGATTTCTTAATATTCTCTGAATATTTTAGTGAAGTTGCATATTGTTTAGCAGTGGTCATCAGCTGCTGGTTTCTGGGCTGTTATTCTGTCCTAAATTATTAAATGGTTAATAAATTAGCCCAAAACCAGCACAGCAGTCAGCTGAAGCCCAGCTTAGAATGGGTTCAATTAATCTTATATCTCATTGAAGCATGAACTGAATTTAACCAAAATAAATATAAAGATGTTATTGAAAAAAGTATAATGGTTTTATCTCAAATTAAAAGGCAAAGAGGGAAACTGTTTTATTCTATTTTTCTTGGTGTTTACATTAATGGGTAAACTTTAAAAAAAATACTTTTTTACCAGCTGTTTGCTATCTAATATTTAAAACTATGGACTATTTGCAGATTTTATTTAAACACATTACTAACATAACTCTTATAGTAATACACATTTCCAATATATTGTGGCAAATTTTGTCGTTTTGGACCAAATCTATATTTTTGAGGAAAAAAAAAGAAGGTAATTTGTAATTCACTACTTTTTTCATGCTGAATTTTAGGCAGAGTCCCATCAATTTTGTTAGCCAGATTGCAAAATCATTGCTATACAGTCACTTACCCTCCAATAACCACCAAATAATTGACCATTTTCAGATTTACAAGCTCTGGTTTGAGCACAGGACATTGCTCTCTTGTGCCACCAGCTCTGCTGGTTTTAAAGCTTCCTGGAAAAGATCCAGCAGCTTTTTTTAGACCCACACTCCAGCAAAAAGGACTTCCTGTCCACCAGAGCAGGATGTCACATCCACCTATTTGAATACAGTTAGCAGATGATATACATATAGACTCACTGGGCTCAGTTGATGATTTAATCTGCTGGAACCACACAGGAAAACTCAAAAAGTCTTAAATTTGTAGGCTTCTTCCCCAGCTCTTTATCTGAAGTACAGAGCATCTTGAAGGAGAGCACAGAGGGCCAGGGGTACATCTAAACACCAAGGAGTGGGTGGTGCTGCTTATCAACCTAATACTTCATGAAAGTAAATAATGAGGCAATGCGAAGAGGCGGCTCTTGCCCCTAAATGAAAGCATATGTGTGGTGACCTTCAATCGTTTGTTTGAATTCTCAGATTTCAGCGTTGCTATAACAACTTTTTCAGCCCTGCTCTGTTTGAGCCGGAGATGTTGTAACAAACTTGATATAATTTGGGTCCCCACCCTCTCGTTTAGTTTTTGTTATTTGGAATTCATGTCCAACATTGTGCATGGAAACTTGGCTCAAAAGACAAGTGGTGCTGTGGCCAGTGTTTGTTAGACACACACACACACACACACACACACAACTGTACAAGCTGGTTTCTCTAAATGTCCACATCTATCACATGGCACCCATGTCAGCTGGTGTCCTTTTCTATGTTTTGGTTTTTCTGTCCACAGTTGGACTCAGAAGTGTTGAAATCAAGGTCTGGCAGTTTTATGTGTTTGTTATCTTTCAGCACTTTAAGGGAATGTGAAAAAAGTTTTACAAGGCTCTTCTCCCCCTTTCTGCATTACACAACACCATGGATAATCCATTAAATACCTGATAGCTTTAAAGTGCAGTTCAGATCATTTTAAAATGGATTTCTCTTAAAATGTAATGAACGTATGAATGTAATACAATATCTGTTGATAGCTGTGAATGATCTCAGCTCAGAGAAATCAGGATTTCTGAAAAAAACACAAAAACATACAAAAAACCATCTAAATTTACAACCACACAAACATATAAAAAACAATGACACAAATGTACAAGAAACACACAGACAAAAAAAATCACCTCTGCAGACTCGCCACCTTATCGTGGTGGAGGGGTTCGCGTACCCCCATGATCCTGGAAGGTGTGTTGTCTGGGTTGCCTGTCCCTATTAGAGTCTCCCATGGCAACAAAGCCCAAGGGATGGGGCAGACTAAGAGTGATTCAAATAGGACAAGCAGACAGAAAACATACAAAAAACACAAACATAAAAACATACAAAAACGCATAAAAAGCTACAAAACTTACAATACACAAACATTAAAAGACATACAAAAATCACACAAAAACATACAACAAATACACAAAAACATACATACAAAAAACACACAAATACATTTAAACATACAAACATAAAAAACACACAAAAACGTATAAAAACGCAAACAAAACTACAAACACTGTCTTTAAGTTTTTCAAATGTTTGTGTATAATTACACCAATATTATAACAACTGGGTTACAGTTGCTTTGGACACAATAACTTCAATATGTTGTAAATAAAACTATTTTGCAAAAATCCTTTGATGTCTCTTAGTTATGTCAATGACAACATGAAACAGTATTTGT
>SSNR01000046.1:2221835-2233500 GCA_006937965.1 Callopanchax toddi | reverse complement strand
GGGGGGGGGGGGGGGGGGGGGGGGGGGGGGGGGGGGGGGGCTAGAACCGCCCCTGCCAAACAGAGGTTGTTCAAAGACCTACAACAGGTAATTTATTAGTTTTACAACATTTTTGCAGATCTTTCTATCGTGCACTCGGAGAAATATTGGAGATTAAAAAAAAAAAAAGACTTCTGCTCGTTCTGCTGAAATCAGACACCAAGTGAAGACTCTGAGCACATCTCAGTTTCTGATCATTCTGCAGAAGGCCCAAACAAAGCAACACAGAACACACAGTAATAATTCAATTCAACTTTTATTCACCAAACTCTCAACAGCACTAAAATGTTTTTTTTTTCCCATCTAAACAAATAAGGCACATTTTGGAATGCTCAACAGCACTAAAATGTTTTTTTTTTCCCATCTAAACAAATAAGGCACATTTTGGAATGCCGTTTCGTGGACATGAAACACAGACCTGCAGTGGACCTAACCTCACCTGCATCCTAAATCATCGACCTCATGTCTGCTCTGTCCAGCTCACACTTTACACGATTGCAAAAAAAAAAAAAAAATGCATTTCAAACATCTCAAGAGATACAAACAGTAAAAGAGAAAGAAACTTCCCAACTTGACCACATTAGTGTTAACACATTACATTCAGTAAATATGTTATTCATAGAGGCTACACTTGTGGTAAATGAAATACTTCAAGACTAATACTCATGTTAAACACAATATGTACTGTAGCAAACTAAAGGATTTAAATACATTGCACCAAATAATATTTAACTCGAATCAAACACATGCACATGCAAACTTCAAAACGGTTCTTTGTCAAACACACTCTCCTGACAAAAGTATACACTTTCTAAACTACTAATAAAACTTTATAATAATTCCTTGTCATCTCTGCTTTAAGCAAACTACATCTCACAGTTTAATGTGCTTATACAGTGGTGAGAATCCATCACTAGTTTAGAAACAAACAAAAAGATTTCTGCATGTTAACACAATATATCTTCATATTATTGTTTACAAAACAAGTACATGGGGCTGTATGGATGTAAATGGCAGCAAATAATTAGTCACATAGCAACTGAAAACGTGGGTTATTCAACACTAACATCAAAACAAAACATGTCAAATACAATGGCTTATAAATGAGAAAAGATATTAATTATGTACCAACTTTTATTTTTTTTATAATACTCTATGTAGACATCAATATTTCCTTCTTAGTGTAACTTTGTTGCATATTCTATACAAAAAGTGTTGTAAAAAGTAATTCCTTAAATATTTCTGTAGGATAACCCTTCAGATTATTGTAAAAAAAAAAAAAAACAAGAACAACAACTCCCAGCTTTGATTATTACTCGGCAAATAGGCCCTTCTTCATAGACAAGGAACACTTTCTTCAAAATGATGGCCATCAAATATATACATAAACTATCTTTGACAGGGAAACACTTGAGTTTGCAGATTGCTTTAGAATTTTCAACATCCATTACGTGTTCCAAAATACACATCTCATTCACAGAAAAAAGGAAGCAATTCTGAAATGTAAAGAAAAGTCAAACAAGTGTAAATCAAAACACTATAAGTGGATCCGTTCCTGTGGATTCTCCCAGCTGATTCCTGTACACGTTCTCCCAGAACTTTACAAATCACAACTTTGTTACTGATAAGGTTAATCCAAAAGGCATCACTGGTATCTGATTCTCTCCCTACAGCTGCGTGGTTTGATGTGAACAGTAAGAGTCTGATGAAACGATGAGTTTTTAGTCAAATGTTTCACAGAGAAACATCAACAGTAAGACAAACGGATTGTTCCCAACAGTTTCAGGCTATCAAGAGATTTAACAGTAATTCTTAAAGGGTTTACAAGTTTTTGTGGCACTTATTAGGGTTACATGTAGTACATATGAGCAGTCAGTATCTTAACTGCAGCAGACAGGCAGTCTTAGTGTAGAAAATCACAGGGATGGTAACTATTTTAACAAGTATCACATTTTTCCCCCATCTGTTTTAATTGCATTCACAGAGGCAGCTGATCACATTTAAGAATCTAGATTCTCAGATCTGTCAAAACAAGTTTTTTCTAGAAAAATACACATTTGTATAGCCGAACTGTAAAGATGGAAAAGCTGTGGAGTCAAACAAAATTAACCATTTTATGCAAAAGTGATGGGTTGTAAAAAAATAATGTAGTATTTGCTCAGACTTCTTGAAAAAATTTGAGTAGCTTGTCTGAATTCCTCCTTGATTCGTTCTAAGGGTGCTTTTTTAATCATAAGAGAAAAACCCTGATGATGCCAAGTTATGTTATATAAGTTTGAATCTAACATTTACATTGAAAACTGTAGCATCTTAAAACCACTGCTATATCAATCCTAAAAACTGAAAGCAGTTGCTTCATGAATCTTTAGTGTTAAGCCTCCCAAAGTTTGGGAACTGCAGTATAGTGACAACACAAACACTCTAATGTGCCAGACAATTAACTGTGAATCCTGATTGCTTGGAAAAGCACAACTACAATAGAAAACTAAGAAAGAATGAGGAAATCTTCATTTTTTTGTGAAGATTTACTGAGAAATATATATATATATATTGGCAGCTGGAAATGCTGGATCAACTCATACCTCCAGATCAGCAAACTGCATCAAAGTGAGCAACCATCCTCCCAGTTCAACCACTAATAGAGGGGCTTTTCTTTTCCTTTGTCACATCTTGAACTTACATCTAACTTTCTATGCATCATCATTACCACATGCACATCCCCAGTTCCACCTCTGAGCCTAAATTCTTTAGTTTTGACTTTTTTTAAGGCACACAAAGAATGTTACAGTATAAAATATAATCAAACTGCTTGTAAAATGCTTGAAATACAGTACATGTGAGAGTTCACAATTCCTATAGAAAAAGAGTTCAATAGATCAAAATTATATTCATTTCAACTGTAGTGCTTAAGAGCTTTACAACAGTATACATAAACATAAAGGGTACTTCTCCTTAAATTCCAAAGTATATGAATCTTAAAAAACGACTGCATGCATACCTGATCATTACTTCCAATACATCTTTAAATCTTCAGCATCACTTTCTTTCCGTTTCTTTCACTTAACAGACTTCCAAGCTCCTACTTTGAAGGTAATAGCCCTTTAAAAATGTCCATTTTGCTTCAATGACTCTCTAAAGGCTGCCCGGTGTCATTTGGCAATAAAATCAAACACAAGCCTAATCACGAGTTTAACTTTTATCATATTTGAATATGTAAATAAACCTTGGCAAGCAGTTACTTGGGAAAGTAGATTATTTACCATGAAAAGAAAACTTAGCTGACCCTTCTTTTAAGTGCCAGCAGCATCAGCACCTGTATCTATAGAATGCTGCAGGTAATTTGTAAATCTACAAAAACGTTACAGAGGGGGTTGAAACTTAACTGAGGAGCATCTCTATGCAACTGAACCTACAGTAGTTTTCTAAATACACACGGAAGCAATAACACAATAATTTGATATACAAACATAGATAAAAAATACTCATGTCCCAGTTAAAATTTAAATTGCACACTAGACAAAGAGAAAATAAATATGCCAAATGTAAGCTAGGGATGTATGGCACTTTATCCCTCAGTTAATTCACAGTTAAGAAGATGTGCTGCTGACCCTAATACGGCAAGACACCAAAGGCCTCCGTTTACATCATACCGTTGTTAGTAGCCCTGGTTAAATCTTTTTATGCACTTCACCTGGCAGGAAAATGGAAAGCAGATCTCTGTAAACACAAAGCCAACAAACCCCCAAGGTGAGGTATTGACACCAGACTTCTCGTCAAAACAACACATACTTGGTGCTGATTTATCGGTGCAATAATTTGTTGCAGTAAAAATTGGAGTAATACTTTAATATATGTGAATTGTGCTATTTTTTTTTCTTTGATGAAAAACACACAAAGTGATTGACCCTGGATAAACGGGTGATTAATAGGAGGAAGGCGTCCTAAGAAAAACAGGATTTGAGCTACCATTTTTAGATGAACAGACACAGAGGGCTCCGAAGATTCCAGGCAACTCAACTTGGGACACGGTCATTCTCCTCGTCCTCCAGATAGAGATGATTATTGCACGCGGCGGCAGTAGTAGCCCAGGACTTTACATTTCTCACACAAGTGTTGCGGGTGCTCCTTACTCTGGTCGGACACATCCAGGCCATCCGGCTTCTCTAAAGGACGCTGCGGGTACAAACAGAGCACACATCATGCTAAAACCTGAAGAAAGCAAGCAGCAGAGCATTAGAAAGTTCTTCACAGACCAGACGTGCTCTAAACACTATTAGCTGCAGAGACATGGCTGAGCACCATCAGTTGTGGAAAACTAGTCCATGTTAACAGCACTGTAGTGAAGAAAAAGCATCCATTAGCATTTGATTATGATGACCTTCATGGAAATATTAGCATTGGGCTTCTTGGAATCATTATCAGGTACAAAGGGAAGGTTTTTGAGCCAGCACAGTTGGAGGTGATTTTAACAGTCCATCTGGAAATGTTTATTTCTCATCTTTTTGATAAAAAAAGAAACAATTTCAAGTCGTCCAACTGAAGGAAATCAGGTTACCGTGGGTCAGTGCAAGGAGGTATTTCAGCCTTCTATTTAATGAATCTGCCAGTAAACTCTGAGACTTTACCAAGGCAGTGTCAAAGACATTACATCCTTAAGGAGAATAGGAAAATCTGATGTATATTTAATGACATCTCCTTAATGGTTAGAGTGAACTATGTTGAAGTGCTGTGGTGCAGAATCTTGATCCTAGCAAAATGAGGGAAATTCCTCTGTTTAACCAATACATATTAAGCAGTGTCGTCTGGGCCTTGAACCTATCTAATGTAGACACTTAGACCTGAAAGAGCAAGGAGGAAGTGTTTTAAAAGAGGACTGCATTCAGTCTTGGGTTTAAATCTAAATGCATGAGTTGATTACGCGTTTGCACCAATATAATCTGACCTATTGAACTATGAGATGAAAAAAGTTAAAAACATTTAGTTTAGTTTGTGTATGAAGAATTGATCTTTTGTAGACTTTCTATGGTGCGGGGCTCCAGGGCCAAAATTAGGAGTATTGTGACCCTTGTTGTGGCTACGTCCTTGTAGCAGGAGGCTACGTATATCCAGGGGTGCACATCACTAGTCCGCCAGTGCGCATGAGAACTAGATATCATGCATTCATACCAGAACCGACTGCCCGAACACGCCTTTGTGGACCAGCGCTCTCGCAGTCCTGATGGTGCAGCCCGCGATCTGACGAGCTTCACATTCTGTTGCAGTGCAGCGAATGAGTGCTCACATGGCCTCTGAAGCTAGTAGACACACACTCACAGCACCTCCAACACGCGCACGGCACCGCACCAGTAACACGTGTGAGTTCCTCTTATGCGCAGCAACACACACACTCGCAGCATCTCCAATGAACACGTGCGGCACCGGTGACACACGGCCGCGGTACCGGTGAGACACGTGCACGCTTACCTCCGACGCAACACACACAATCGCAGCATGTCCGACACATGCACAAAACTCACACATGCCCAGCACTGGTGACGTGCACTGAAAAACTAAACGTTGATAAGTTTTCAATAAAAAAAAAGTCGGTGACTAGCACAAACTTGCTAGTCACTAGCCTATCCATGCTAACACCAGCCTATCCATGCTAATAGACAGCAGAGGGACTAGGAAATTGAGTGGGTGTCCAGCCTAAGTATGCTAGTCACTAGCCTCTCCAATAAAAACACAAGTGAGTCTCCTTCTCATTTACCAGCGACGGCTGCTCCGTAACCAGTGCCGGCCTATGATTGGTCAGATCAGTACCTGCCTTTGGAATGGATATAGCCTCCTGCTACAAGGAAGTAGCAACAGCAGGGGGAGCAATAGTCTTAATTTTGGCCCTGGAACGTCACCATATTTTTCTGGTGTCCATTCCTGCTGTTTGGTAACATTGTTTTTGCATTAGCGACACCTACTGTTGAAGAAGAGAACTGCAGCAGCAACAACGGCTGTGATTCAGTCAAGGTTTGATATTCTTATTCCTGCTGCGCCCTTGTTTTTTATTTTCTATTCATTTATATATTTTATTTTATAGCATTAGTGGGCAAAGATGTGCTCTTTTAACATCACTCTGGGACGGGAGTGTGTTAGATGGGTGATTTAAAGGAATTAATTTTCCTCTCTTCAGCTCTGATAAAAGACATAAAGGGAAAAAAAAAGAGTAATTTCTACTCACCAGTGAATCCAATGGAAACTTATGAGTCAAGCTGAGAAATACTTGGCAATTAGATCATAGTGAATAGTTATTATTGTTGGTAACGACCTCACACTGATGAATACAATGCAAATGATTAAAACAAAGATCTGGATGAGAATGGGCTTTTTATTTGCCAAGTTTTTAGGAAAAATTAGCTGAACAATCTCTCTTTCCCGCTCCATTAGAGCAGAGGAGGAACTAGAGTTGCAATCCTGAATTTGTTTTAGGAAATCAAATCATAAAAATGTACAAAAAGCATGAAAAGTAAAGATAAAACTTAAGTGAAATGTATCTGTCAACAGTTATCTAGCAGGTTTATCCTGTTGGAGTATTATTTGGGGGGGGTTAGAACACACCATGGTTAAAACGATTTCACATTTTCTTACTAAACAAGAAGGGATTTGCTGCAGCTGTATAAGCATCCATTCCTTCTGAGTTACCACATGTTGAACCATTAGTAAAAACATTTTTGTTTTTAAAGTTTTGACGGCATTTCGTAAATAATCCTAAACTTTAATAGGTTAGGAAATGCAATTAGTTTATTCAGCGCTGGTTTATAGCCACATAATTGTAGGTGAAGTGAATCTTATGTCATTTTAATGGGGTTGACTGGAATAACGTCAAAACAACAAGAAAACTTGAATTGCGTTAATGCTGGTTGAGGCCGAGCCATGTGACGGAGTGAGTAATATTTTCTCCTGAACAAATTCTCAGAACACGTTGCATCATGCTGGCTCAAGTACCTGTTTGTGTGGATACACATTGATGTGGCATTTGATACATTCTTGTCCCATGTTGGCCCAGGAGTTTCCACTCATCCACTTCCTCTTACACTTGGGGCACTTGTACTCTCCAAAGCATCGTTTTTTACCCTGGTAGGGTGTCAGTCCTTCACCTTTAGGTCTGGCCTACAAAGAAAAAAGATGTTTTAAGACATGTTTTTGCACTAAGCTGGACAATAACACACAGCTGGGTGTTTCCATCTCCAGCTTCATCATACAGAACAATTTTGGCCCAGTTTGAGTGAATGACGTTTACTTTCAATACAGCTGTGTTAAATTACTCCTCTAAATCTCGTGAGGGAGATGATTACGAGCAGTCAGCCGTGAAAAAAGCATCGGCCCGAGGGCATTATTGTCAGGGGGATCCGCCCCTATGACTTCATTCTGGCAACTTTTATTTGGGTCACTATAACAACATATGGGAGAGAAAAGGTCTGTTTTGTTGTTGTTCTAAACAAACGCACAGCTGATGTCATCAAGGGGATAAATCACAAACCGCCCTCCGCTCTGCCACAAAGAAACGCAAATTTACACTGATTAGTAAGTTTGTCAGAGCATGTCATTAAAAGAGAAAAGTCATCCCACAACTTGTTCTTACCATCTGACAGCCATTATCTCAGCAAGAAGTGGTCATTTTGGAAAGAAAAACAACTGCGTTTTTAAAACGTACATGAAATAAAGAATTTGGAAAATGCTTTTTTTGGACAGATGGGGAATCTGATATGATAGGAAGAAGAAATCTTGATCCGAACTGCTGGCAGCTCTCTAAAAAGTCAGGAAATACCCTGGCTCAAAAGCGAAATCTGACCTTTCCCGTCCACTCCCGACTCCACCTGCAAGATTGTTTTTATAATCTCATTAACACGAGATGCAGGTTTTGGATCTAGTGGGTGTGTGGACATGGCCTTCCCTCACTGCGTCCCAGTCTGGGTATGAGTAATAGAAACTTAAATCTGCAGCATCTGGAGCTTTCCAAACAGACGTCAGCACTTTGCATCAGCACCAGTGAGCCACAACTAAGTGAGCTTCAATCTGACCCCTAAGCAGCATGACCTCAACCCCAAAGTCATCTTTGCATCTTCACCTGTGACAGCGTGACATTGTTGTCTTGATGCAATCAATGGGTAATCTTGGCATGGCAACTATTTGTTTGAAAACTCTCTTGCTAATGATCTAGTTACAACTGTAAACAGGCTGCCAGATATCCAAAAGAAATTTTGAACATTTAGTTATAGATAACGTCTCATTGCATCTGTTTGAATGTAGAAAAAAATAATCTCCCTGACAATGAAGCCAGAACTCAGCAGGACAGAAACAGCACTCATCCATCTCATGATCATTCCTCTCTTGCTCCATGCTGTTTCCAGTGTGCGGCCTTGGCCTCTGGCTGCACATCAAGCTCCATCTTCCAGTTGAACTAAACCTCTCTGTGCAGCTTTAACTGAGCACTGAATATATCAAGATGAGCAAAAAGCTGCAACAATGACTGGCTGAATGTGGCCTGGAAGTTGATGCAGTTTAGGGTTTAGGCAGATTGACCAAACAGTTCAAATTAGCATCTGTTCTGTAAATCAAAAATAGAGCATGTGTCCAGTTCTGTTAGGAGACTGGCTACAGATGGGCTGCAACCAGCTGATTTCAATAATAACCAAAACAGTAAACAGAGTAACAGGAGTACACACACACACACACACACACACACACACACACACACACACACACACAGCCTGTTGTTTATTGTGAGACAGGCAGCACAAGAATGAACTCGATCACCTGCTTAATTACTGAAGATTAGATCAGATTAAAAATCAATGTTCAACAGGACTGCTTTGATAAATTCCTACAGACTTTAATCTTCTGTTCACCAAAAGGAAGATGTTTTTTTGATGGTTCAGGATCAGACAGCTGACCAAAATTAGAAGAAGCTATTAAAGTTTAACATGCAACTCAAAACATACGGGATAAAAAACCTCAATACGTTCCTTAATCTGAACCTTAGTCATCTTTTCTGGCTGTGAATAACGGTAACATCTGTTTAGATTGCATTTGATTATTATTTCACATTCAAAAAATTTATTGATTATGGAAATTAGATGTTGTAGTATTTTATTAAAGTCATTATAGCTGTGGGGAGGAAGGTGCAAAGTTTGACTAAGTAGCTTCTGTTTAATCTTGCTGATCAGAAATGTGAAGGCAAAGCAGAGCAAAAGCAGTGCATTTATTGATAAAAATGGAGCACTTATGCAAAAATCCATGCGCAATTTTGTTTTGCAAAACTCCTAAACACAATAGAGCTCATTTGGACATTTGGGCTCATAAATTTAAGTGTTGCACTTAAACTGTGGTCAGCTGTTATGAGGCCGTTGCGACACACTGCCTCACTTGGAGGTCTCAGCCGAGGAGCAAGTTTAGGCTCTGAAGTCACGAACTTTACAGACGCAGTTGGTGTTGCACATTCCACTGGACTCCCAAACATGTGGGAAACAATGCCACAATGACATCTGGACTGTTGTGCCACCACAGCTGGCAGAGAGAGAGTGAGGCTGAGGAAAACAGGACTGCAAGGAGCAGCTAATGAAGCAAGAGTCTGGGATTCATCACATACAAAAAGGCCTTGGCGTTGTGTTTATATTGATGCAGTGAATTACAGATTTAAACACTCAGCTGTAAACAATGAGTAAATGTTTTAGTTAGGCTCCATTTCCAGAAAAACAAGCAAGATTTACAAACTGATCTCAATGCACAATGACTAATTTGATGGAACTGCGTCATACAGCACACTGCACTCGAGAGATGAGCCTGCATGGGAAAATGTTTTGTTTTCCTTCGCTTCGTGCAAATGAAACCATCCGAGCTCGAGGTAAAAGCTAAATAGACATATTTCAACAATTTAAAGCATTTTGGTTGTCTGTCAAGTGGAAGAGTGTTGCGAAACAGCTGTTGATTTTCAAACCAGACGGCGGCTAGTGGAGTTTGTCACTTTAAAAAAAAAAAAACATTGTGTTTGTTTAAGTCCCAGGGCTGGAGCTCTGTGAGATAAGGGTCAGCAAGTGTGCAGAGGACAGAGCTCTTGAGAAGACAGCAGAGCGAGATTACCACATCCTCCTCTGGTCCAGATCACCGAGGAGACTCATCACACAAATGCATTCACATTTTGGGTCAGTGAACTGGTAATTGAAGCATGTACAAACATGTAATACACACATTCGCAGTGTTAGTGTCTACACAAACATGGCCACACACAGGCACAAGCAAACACGGCTCTTGTTCTCCCTTTTGTCCGCTTCAAAACCCAAACAGAGCAAATTCCACATCCACAGGTTTTCATACGCTCTCGAGACACAACTGGAAAGTCTCGGCACACAGTTTCCGGCATCGCTCCCACTCCTTTCACCCTGCTGCAGGTCATTCTTTGGCTTGTATCGCAGGATTAATGAGCTCGCAAACTGCACCAAATAGGATAAACAGAGCTGGACTAGAGAGAATAAAACAAAAAGGGAGACGAGAATGAGACTGAGAAGAGCTGGAAAAGCAGTTCTGAAAACTGGCTGGTTAACCAACACAAATGCACAATGAGTGGACAAACTCAACAAGCCTGAACCAACTGCTGAATCACCCTCCAAATCGGCTCTTTAGATGCAGGACGGGAAACGGAAGGCGAAACTGAGAAAAAGAGGGAAAGAAGGAGGAGGAAATCTAAATCCAAAGCAGATGGCCTCCATAGGGGCAGAACACTGAGGGCTGTCGTAAAATCGTTGCTCTGCTTTCAATTAGGCCTTACATTTCAGAGAGACAGAGGTGGGGGATGAAGCCGTGTTAACAAAACGCTGTAGTTCTGGCCACAGATACAGCGGACTGAACTTATTATCTGATGGAATGCAGCACGAGAGAAACAATTCTCTAAAGAGAGTGTGCACGTGTCAAACGTGCACAAATAGAGCAACATTCGGAATCCGAAGCATGTGCACTGCCATGAGGTACACCGCTGAATTTACAAAGACGTGTGTGAGTGAGTTATCACAGTCTAGACGACACCCAGGTACTGCTGTGAAATTGATTAAAAGGCATGAAGTCCAGACATCTGACCCTGAAATTACTGCTGAAATATCATTTCACCGCGAAACCATCTTAAGGTTGTACTCAGCTGTAAATTCTGAAGCTATTTATGTGACTGACCACTGGAAAAGCCTAGTCCAAACCACCGTCTGAGGCCTAAAGGTGATGCATTTATGTTGAACTAATACCGACAACGAGTAATGACCAGTGGAGAGACACAAGACTGCAGATTCCCAGACAAGTCCCCCAAAAATCCACCTTTAGCACTCCATCTCCAGAAACAAGATAGGCTAGATTTGGTTTAACATTAGAGGTTTAGTCCAATCCAAACCTAAGAGGAATCCTTTTGAGACCACTATATTCAAGGTCAGGGATAATGTTTCCTTCTTTTTAAACATATTGGAGGAAATTTCTACTTTTGTCAGCTTGGAGTCCATACATTACCTATAGCCATACCACAAATACACACAGAAACATGGCAGGCAGTGAAACCTTCTATGCAAATGTTACAAACCATTGAATTTTATTTTTTTTTTGGGGGGGGGGGGGGGGG